>JARGYV010089732.1:0-10445 GCA_029532675.1 Ornithodoros moubata
GCATGTCGTGTTCTTCTATTACGACTTGTTACTTCCTGATGTTACCTCTCTGGGGGAAATAAACAGAAATCCGTCGTCTGGAGAATGCAGAGGCATGAAAAGTGTGCCTAAATTTATTATGCCTATTTTTACGTTTTGATGCCTGAACTGAGATGTTTCGGGCCTTTTATAGGCGCCTAAAATCGTTATTTTTAGAGCCTGAACATCCGGGGCCTAGTCATAAGCCTTGCTCTCTCTCTCTCTCTCTCTTTTACTTTTATCCCGTCTTGCAATATATTTGAATCCGTCCGCAGAGGCAAGAGAAATGTCGAAGGCTTCTTCTTCTGCTTTCTCCTTTCTGGCCATAAGCCAGCACAGAACCCTGTCGGCACGATATTTCTTCTGCTTCTTCTGCCTTCTCCTCTCTGACCAAAGGACTTCTTGTTCTTCTTCAGCACGATGCTTTCAACTCGACTCTTTCCTTTGGTCACCTTTCTTTTTCTGATCAGGCATTCGTGTTGTCTCTACATGGCTTCCTTCCGCTCCATAGTTAATTTTAAAACATTTCGCGACGATTACCTCACTCTATCTGCAGCTTAAAAACAGACAATATAAAAGCAATAGATGCAGAGAGAATGTGAGAAATCGATGTATCATTTCCACCGTACCCTATCTTACAGAAATCTATCCCAAGATGTCAGACTCGACGTTTCCGGGCGTTTCTTATTCTTTCAAAGTTGTCGTGCAAGATGTCGGCTTGGTGACACAGGAAGATAACAGGGTACGGGAAATGAGATGTTTTGTACCGACATCTAACGTGTGAAAGGATCAAAGAGAAGAGATTCTGCTTGCAGGTGGTTTTCCAGATTGAAGTCGTGAACGCGACAGTGGCGGAAGAGCCCCTAGAATTACAGCCTGTCTACAATGTGACCGTTTCTCGGAAAGCAGCTCTATTTTCACGGGTAAGACGGGCAGTTTTTTGTGAACAAAACTGCCATCCTTCATTTCTTTTGGAATTTCGCGAGCGGCGTCTCATATTACGTTGTACAACGACGTGCACAGCATAGTTAACGTATCTGGGTCATATGTGTCTGTCATTACGTCATATAAATAATGTACCTGTTTCTAACAAGAACACCAAGGTGATCAATGATGATGATGTAAGGTTTCTAGTACCAACAAGGGCAACGCAAAAATTGTAGTAGCGTAGCGGTTGTAAAGAGCGCCTTGCAACAATACAAGTGTGTATGGGGGTGAAGCTAAGGAACTTGCGCTTGTCTAGAGAAAAAGTTCGAGGGAAAATACTTTAAATGACCTTAAACGAACGTCCTGCAATATATAGCTCATTTTTCAATTGAATATGATTCTGTTGTATGGGATCTATATTCTAAAGCTAAAGCATAGCTAAAGCTTAATGATAAGCTTGGTCGATTAATTTCTAGAATGAATAACTGGTGAAGTTGACGCTCGCAAATGTTGCGGAGGATCACTTGGAATTGTTATCCAATGAAAAGCAGTGCGCCAGGCGCAAATTTAGTGAGCTTGACATGAATCCAGTTCATTACTTCTCCAATGTGTGTACAAGGCAAACACGAGACCATCATGAACATATCATACCATATCTTCAGTACATGCCAGCACGGAAAAAAATTGAGAAGATCGTTTTTTTTGTAAGAACCATAACGTCTGATACAAAATACCACTGGAGGCATATCGTCACTAACGTTTACTTCTTCACGTTTTCTTAACGTTTCTTAACGTTTTCTTGTATGAGTTATCAGTGAATGTATTATTTGAGCGATATTGTATACTCTCTACGGCTGGCATTCACATTCGATCACATTGTTGTGCTTGCTTGTTTCTCTCTCCTCTACGCATATTACTGTATGCGTCCCTGCCAGGGCTCACGCAGGACCTGCAGTATCGTATAAATAAATGAATAAGCTTTACAATCAAGCCATTAAGCCAACATAATTTAACCCAACGTAAGAGCAGAAAGCAGCACCATGCCTCTATTTCTTTCCCCTTTCTCATTTTCTCTTATTCGTCCCATTCTCTATTATTATGTATCCTAACTGTGTTCCTTTATATGGCCACAGGGAGGAATAAATACCTTTCTTAGTGTTCAGTACACGTACTTTGTTAACGGTTCTAAAAAAAAATGCACTATCTTGTACACTTACAGGTGATTCCAGCTTTGGCAAATCGCGCTTCTGGCTATCGGTTCCGACAAATAAGCGATAACGACAAGTCGTGCTCGTGGCTAGCCGTGACCCCAAATACGGGCATAGTCTATGTGGCCGATGTGAAACATCTGAGAAGCTGCAAGAAGCCCACCGTAGAGTATGACGTACAAGTCACGTGGCCAGAAAGGTCAGGGCCCCGTCAAGAAGTTTGCACAGTTCGTGTAGAAGTTGTGAATACTGAAGGTGAGCTTAGCATACGATCTGTAACTATGGCCTTGCAATGAAGAAAATGGTCTTATATTTTTGCTTAAAATCATCAGGGCTCATCTTACTTACAGGACCTGTTGATGCAGAACATTGTGGTAAGCATACCTTTCTTGCTTTTCCCCGGAGAAAACAGAGAGATCTATTTTCTGATTCATCGCAAAGCACTGAGATGAATTCATATCGTCGGACTTCCCTGACCAACGCATAAAGAAGGATATGTTGTTGACGACACGAGCTTTCACAATTCACATCCTCCTGGTGTCCTTATGCAGTCCCGACATATTAAACAGATGCAGAAATATCTGCAAATGCTGGAACGAAGCTAGCCTGACACAATGAGAAAAATATAACACAATAAAAACTTTGATGTGATTTGTGTACATGAAAGTGCGGACTTCACAAGAGACCAGGTCAGGTGGATGATGTATCGGCTGAAAGAAGGGCCGCTAGCAAAGTTTATATACTGCAAGAAATGTTTTTTTTAGAACTGTTCAGTAATAAGCTGCATCAAAAATCTATCTTGTATAAAATAAAACGTTTTTGTGTCAAACTCATATACATTTTCAGTGCATGGTCAAGGCACCTGTGACAGTCATTCTTCTTTCTTGCTTAGGACACACAGTTTTCCTGAGTAAAACGACGAACTCGAGAGTGTTGCTGGCTTCAGCGGTACCATTTGTTTGAGATTGAAGTAATCCCCAGAAAATTTCAGGCATCCACTGCGCGATACATCCAACTTCGTCAGATTGCGTTGAAGCCTGTGGCGTTGGCTCAGCAGATGGGCTATGCCACTGGAGAAATGGTTCAGGTCGAGCATATCCCAGTCGCGACTACACTACCTGCACTCCAGATGAAAATTTCTGCCCTGACAGTATTTGCGACGAACTGGAAACAATGCAGCCCGCGTTGTGTCCACAGGACTGTGCCAGTAAGCAGCCTGCAAAGTGCACCATTTCAGTTGCGCTATAATTTGCTGTTTTCCTTAGAAAGCAGCCGTAAACCACTGTATTTCGTTATTTCCTTGCAGGACACATGGTAGGCGAGATTGTAGAAGGCAGCGTAGGTCGGGGCATCCACAAAGCCGTTGGGTTGTGTACCTGCGCTACTCCGCAGACGTGTACATGCGGCAGATACGGTCATGTTTTGGGAGAAAAGGGCAAAGTGTTCAAAGATGTGGAGCAACCCCCGCCGTCCAGCCATCCAAGGTCAGCATCTGACCTTGAGCCCTTGGCCGGTAAGTGTAAAAAGAAAGAATTTTGTGATCTCGTAAACGTATAAAATAATTTCGGTTAAGTACAGGACTAAATGTTAAGGGTCATATTAATGAAGATGAGACCGCAAGTGACCAGCTCATCTAACAAGTGAGGAATACAAAAGATTGTACTTCTGTGTGTGGAAAGAGGGCCAACTCCATGAGTGGCTCACGTAACAAGTCAACAATACGATTCTCCTACTGGGTGACAATAAACACAATGATTGTAGCAGCGTTGCACTGAAAACTCATTTCCCTGAAGCAATCGTTAGACGCAATTAATACGGTGTTCTCCCTTGCCTCTCACCACAGGTGATTTTTTTTACCGTTCAGTAGTAGGAGTAGCTGGACCTTCCGGCGTAACGTGTGGCTCTGGATGCGCAGCAACCTTGCTCCTGGTGAGCTGCACCGCTGCTGGGGCAGCCAGCATAGCCATGCTCACCTTTCTCAAGCGGAGGCGTCAACGACGAGAGCAAATGGCTGCTGGCGCCAAGCACAAGCTCGTTGCAAACTCTAGGGTGTCGTTGACACCGTCGTCGGCTGTTAGCGCTGTCGTACCGTCGGAATACGTTCATGACGTTAGGACTGATTCCCAAGCTGCTATTGAGGCAACTGCGCTAGCGAAGGTAACTGTTCTTACGCGATTTACACGTCTTTTGCGTCGCTTGCACTAGATATAAAATGTGCCACACAATATAATTCTAGTATAAGTCACCATTGTGCATGTATTCTTGTTCCGTATGTATAGAATATGGGCTGGTTGCTGCCAGTTGTCTCGGGGGAACAGCTCATATTTAATAAGTTAGATCCACTTCGTAATACTTTATCTTTAAATGTACGTAATATATTGACGGCTTATAACATTAGTAGAATGAAGGTTAAAATATATTGTTATGCTCAAATGTATATTTTTATTTTAATCAGGGCTGGAGTGGACATATGTTATTTATGATGGTAATGTCAGCCAGACAAGGATCAGTCTGCTACCCCTGATGTCGATGAATAGGGGTGATGAGTTGACTGATGGGGAATATGTGCGTCCTTGGTTGACTTCACAAGAAACCGCGCCGCCTTATGCCTTAAACCGTGAGGATAAAGCCCAGGAAAAACCCGTTTTTTTATGTATTATACAGTGAAAATATGTTTTCCCGATATACGTATGTACGTCGCATGCAACAGCACTTGTAGAGCGGGCTTTGTCGCAATAACTTACTTCTTGGGGAAAAGCCGCTTTTACAGGACTATGCCCCCCACCCACATGCCATCGTGAGAAACCTTTCCAATATTCCAAGTCCTTGAGAAGTGAATTGGACACGCAGGTGGACGCAAAGTGGGAGTTTCCGAGAAACCATCTCGTCTTCGAAAAGACCCTTGGCGAAGGAGAGTTCGGTAAAGTGGTTCGCGCTCAAGCTTTCCAAGTGGGCGATATACCAGGGTACACAACAGTTGCTGTGAAGATGCTCAAGGGTGAGTGTCTGGGTTTTGGTGAATATAAATGAGTATAGCCTCGATATGGTGTAAAGCGAACGCCGAGTTCTGAAACGAGGAGGTCTAAGGTCATAAAGCTGTGCAGTGGGATGGGTAAATTGCAAGTGACACAGGTTCGAGACGTCATGTAAACCTTGGGAAATACGTGGCATCATTTTCTGGTAAAAGAAGTAGAAAATTGAACATAATGAAAATTCGCCTGCCTTGCTAAATGCGTTTCCACGTGCTATTGGAATAACCGTACTACAAATCTCAAAAGACTAATATGCAAGCTTTTGTACTAAGCGGAGATTGTCGGTCAGCATAGCAACGATTCCTTGTGTGCAGTATAGTCATCTTGCTGAAGCGTCTGTCGTCGATACTTCAAAGTGTGGGGCCTTGGTAATGAATGTATGTTTGTCCTCAAAAAGGAAATGGAACAGCGGCAGAGGAACAAGACTTGCTGTCCGAATTCAACATGCTCAAAGAAGTCAATCACCCGAATGTTATAAAGCTACTCGGGGCTTGCACATTGAAAGGTAGATGCTCGCTTGGCTTTTGGCTTAGTCTTCACGAGATGCTAGTTGGATTGCATTTATTTAAAGCTAATATTTAAACTGTTCGTAGCTCACTGCAGTCGGAACAGGGTTCTTCGACAGCATATTTTTCGGCGTTGCAGTATTGCTGCCGCCGCGTACTGATTTCTATCTTGATTAACTATACTTATTGGTATGCTTCAACAGCTAGCAACCTTTTCACGTTCATAAGTTACGCCACAGGCCTTCAGTATATTTACGAATGTCGTCAATCCAACCCTTTTGAAGGAGGACCTCTGTACGTGATCGTGGAATACGCCGAACACGGCTCTTTGCTTAACGTGCTTCGTCGAAGTCGGAACGTCGCTACAGATGACTCACCAGACACACGTATCTCAGCTGTCTGCAATCCAACGTACATGTCCGATGGAAGTCATGCTGCGCCGCCAACAGTCGTCAGACCAAAGCTCAGTCAGAGAGATCTCCTTTCGTATGCCTGGCAAATAGCAAAAGGCATGGCGTATCTCACTGACATAAAGGTAGGCGCGATATGCTTACACCTATTTACAACGGAGCATGTTCGTTTGCTCGCAAGCTTATTCTTCTTGTTGAGTCATTTTGTAGTTGCAATAAGGCATGTCGTTTCCTCTGCGCAGCTGATCCACCGTGATCTGGCAGCGCGAAACATCCTAATCGCCGTGGGAAATATGGTGAAGATATCAGATTTTGGGTTGAGCAGAGACGTTTACGAGGGAGACACATACCTGAAGAAGAGCAAGGTGAGAAATATCTGGCTCTTACGGATACTGATCTTAAATGCCCATGCCTTACCCTTTTGTCGTGGAGACATGTATTCACTGAGCAACACATAGAGAATGCACTTGATATTAAACGACTCGAAGTGGCTAACCTGGCAGAGTGCTTGTATTACTTCCACTATGTTCTACGTGTTAATCACGTTTGAGGTCGTGATCTTAACACAGGGTCGTGTACCGGTGAAGTGGATGGCGCTGGAGTCCCTGGAGGATCATATTTACACAACCAAGAGTGACGTGTGCGTAACACATTAATTGTTCATTTGCTATAATACTATATCACTTTGCATTTATTTCTAATTAAGCACTTGCAAGTTGTGTAACATCTGAAACTATTTGAACCTGTTATTAACTTAACTTGCACTTCTGACACGCAGGTGGTCATATGGCATTGTTCTGTGGGAAATAGTAACATTGGGTAAGGAATCGTCGTTCCCTCTTTTCACGTACTCAATTTGCAATGCACGCTCCGACTGTTTTACCTGACAAAAATATCTTGTTTTTATCGCGATGCCAGGAGCCACACCTTACCCAGGCGTCAGCCCGGAGCATCTGTTCCAACTCTTGAAACAAGGCTACCGCATGTTCCAGCCTGACAACTGCTTAGATGAAGTGTAAGTATACTACCGCCATTTTGAATGACCGTTGCCACATGCGACCTACTAAATGGTTGTGTTGAATAGCAAAGTTACAGAAGCTTTGTGTTATATTTTCAGCTATCAGATAATGCGGTGTTGCTGGCGTAATAGACCTCACGAGCGGCCGTCCTTCAAGGAACTAACGCAAAAGTTTGAAATGATCCTCCAGGATTCTGCCGTAAGCTATTATCGTTAATCGTTCATCATTTTTTATTTGCAGGCACGTGCGGTAAATTGTGTTGCATAAGCTTCTCAATCTTTTTGAGCTTATTGTTTGTCATGCAGCTGTACTTGGACCTGAACAGGACCCGTGACAGGGATTACTACAACCTTGAATTTCGGCCGCTTTCAACACTCTATCCAAGTGAAGACGAAACAACTTCGATTAAGAGTGCAGCGGATGACGAGCCATGTAGGTTGGATCTTTGAAAACTTAAAATACGTCTTCCATTTAATCACTACTGCAGGCCTAAGTGCGATGTATGAAATGCGCTGTCTAACGACTTTCTATGAGCGCTCTCACGAGCCTAAGCTGTTCACCTGAAACGCATAAAATAGTTTCGTGTTTCTCGTGTTTCTTCTAATTTGACATATGCACCCCGCAAATGTTAAGGGTTCCTGCTCAAATATGCCTTATTCCACTCGCCCAGACGCATTCATACCAAGTTCAGCCCTATGTTTGTTTATTCACTCTCGCTTCAGCATTCCCATTCTGCTTCCTCGCACATCTGAAGCTCGGTTTCCGGTCCCTTACATTTTCCTTCCCGGAACGCGTGTGCTTCACGCCGTCCACGCTATTGCAGGAAACAATCTGTCATACATTCGCTCTGTTTTCATCAGGCAGGAGTGATGCCTTCGCACCATTAATTCGCAAGGCCATCAATGGCTGCTGTTTACCGTCCCGAATGCGTTCGTTCCCTGTCCTTCATCTTTTGACTTTTCCAACAAGTGTTTTGTGCAAGGTCAGGTACGATTTGGCTTCTTTTCATACTAAATGCTACACATATATAGCATGATACTGAAGTGAACCCGAAATCCAGTTTTTGGCGTATAAGGCATTTTACTCCAGACAAGAATCTGCGTGCCTTCAACTACGTTACCCGTTCTCTTACAGTGCAGTACGGAGAAATGGAATTCGCCTCCGACACAATCTGTTCGGATGACACTTTTCCATATCAAGAAGAACGCATGGGTCTTCTCGCCGATACCATCGTGCTCGCGGGCACTCAGCAATCCCTTTCGTGCCCTACTACCTGCATCCATGAAGGACTGCTTCACGTCCCAATAGGAACCGCCAGTCAAGTATGACGTCAAAGTCAAACACAAGGCACACTCTAACGTTGCTCAGTGCATGTAATGTATGGCAACTGTGGTCTACAAGCACTCTAGGGAGTGTTTACTGCCGTTTGTGTGTTGTCAAGTGTTGAAGCTTCCGGCAGCGAGATCTGGACCGATGGGTGCCTGTGTTGGGCGATTGAACAACGCTGTTGTTTGGTTACCGTGGTCTCATCACCACTACCGCGAACTGGCGCAAGAAGTGCTTGTAAAAGGGGAAAACATTGACGTCACGTCACAGTATGAAGAATGACTATTGGTAACTGTAGGAATATCCCGCATTTACATGCGAAGATAAATATCGCCTGCGCTGGGTCCTCGCACATTCCGACGACCGCAAAACGTCTCCCATGCTTAGCATGCTTGGTTTGTCGTGCCCGGCGTCGTCACGTCTATAGCATCTTTGTACCTTCTGTTGTCAGCTTCAGAAACCAATTTTAGAACAACTGAAGCTTTTGACAGATTAATATCTCCACTCCACCCTCANAAAGATCTCTAAAAACGTACAGCTCTAACACATCTGACCCGCCTATTGTACACGCACATCACGTAATAGCGAAAAAAAAAAGAGTGAGCATCTTAGCATTAGAGCACTTTGCAACATAAGATTTACTTTAACTCAAACGAAAAAAAGACAGTATATTCTCTCTGCACAACACCCTCTGAAAAAAAAAATATATATATGTACTTTGTTGACGACTTACGCCATTGCAACGACTGCGGCTTTCTCATCTTAATCTTCTTATCTAAATCTTAACGCTTCTTAGCGAAGGGTTTCAGTTAAAATAATGACGTTCCTGCGAGACTTCGAACAAAGCCTTTTACAGTTTAAGGTGAATTAACTTTGCCTGATAAAAAGCCACGCTGCTGTTTTCGTCATAGAACAGAATAGCAGGATTATTGAGCATATTCGGAAAGCCGAACAAACCTGTACATATCTGCCAGCTATCGATCTTGTAGTCAGATTACTACTCAAAGCGCTCTTACGTTACCATTCTTTTTTTTTAATATCGCTATCTCTGAGGCACAGCGCACACTCTAAATTATCATTCGCACATCACGCATTTTTCGCCTCTGATAGGGTTAGCATTACATCCGGTATAATAAAACGGGAGTCGTAGAACATTGCCACAGCCCACAGCATTATGAACATCTTTTTTTTTTTTTTTTTTCTTGTACACTCATTGTATTATTATTATTACTGAGATGTTTAGTAACAGTGGCCTGGAATACAGTGCAACCTTTCTTCGGTACAGTGTATATAACATGATGTGGAGGTGAGATAAACGGTGTAAGTAGATACGCCAGACATTTGTTATCGCGATGTTCCTGGCAACATACCATAAGAATATCACGCAGAGCTCCAGATATAAATCCATGTGGATCGCCCAACTAAAGAAAGGAAGGAAGGTGAAATAAGAAAAATATGAGGAGGGTGGCTGCACGGGAATAGTGCGCCGGCTACCTCCAACCGGAAACTAAAAATCGGAAGGGCTATCGTAGTTTACCTGTACTGGACATTCACGAAGGGAAGGAAAGAAAGTAAAAAAGGAAGAACACACAGCAATACTAAGACTAAATGACGTTTGAGCTGGAGACTATGTTCGCTGCATTGACGTCATTATCGTCTATTGTCGTGTATTACTTATGAATCAACTCAAAGAAGCGAACACAACAAGAAAAGAAGGGGAGGTGTCGCCTTGTCGCGATATAAGCTGTACATATAGCAGAACTTGCACGTCACCAGGGAAGATTTTGTATAATGATGTACCTGAAATGTATCAAAGATGTGTACAGCCCTCTGACAATGATAATTCGTGGCACAGGACAGCTGTGACGTTTGTACGCCGAGTACAACCGAATGGCTCGTGGACTCAAAGATGAAGGAAATAATGAATTATAATTGATGCATTGATTGGTGAATCTATTATAAAACAGTTTCTCTTCTGCAACAACATTATAAAAAAAAA
>JARGYV010089768.1:0-20517 GCA_029532675.1 Ornithodoros moubata
GTGATCAAGTTGGACTCCATGGAGACCATCTCAATCAGGTGTCCCTTAACGGTAATCGAGCCGAGAGCCTTTACTTTCTCGGCTGCCTCCCTGGATTTCACGACCAGGTTACACACTCCAAGGCCTTCGTGCCGCATGCTTTTAACGGGTTTTCCGACTTTCTTCACAAGGACGAGAAGGAAGTCCACTCGCGACACGCCCGAAGGCAATGTAACAGCAAAGTCTAACGGCCGGCTGGCCATGGCTAGAATCGCTTATGGAACGAAACTGAAATAGTCAGGAGCAAACCTCACATTGTGAGGCTGCTCAGTAGCGAAGAAAAGAAACTAATTAATTAGATGCGAAATAAGTACTCACATGCAGAATAAATAACGCAAGAAATACTCAGGAGCTTGTTCGGAACACGTCAACTTACTTCGACTTCCTCTTCCTGTGTTGCTAGATTTCTCGAGAGTCACCAAACCATGTGACTTGAAAATCCCTCATAAGCAAACGGCACCCATCTCATTGTAACCACAGGTCCTCCGGTTTCAGCTCACCCGCGTAGACTCTTTCGCGAGTGCGTCAAAATTGCGCGGCGCGAGTTCGAAGACATGCTACAACTTGGGCTCATGTTTCATCATGCTGTTCATCAGCATGTTGGCTTCGTCAAGTCAGTAATCTTCTCCACTTCATATGGTACCATAAACGGAGCCTGGGGACCGGCGCCTTTGTGGCGATTACAGAGCACTCGATGCCCACACAGCACCGGATCAGTGTCTCTTACGACGTCTTGCTTTTGCCCTTGTTTCTTTATTCTTCAAGAAGATATTTCTTGTCAAAGCGGATCATCAAATTCCTGTAGCCCCAGAAGACGCTCCAAAGACTGCCATCATTACTCCATTCTTTGAATTGATTTGCATGCCGTTGGGCCTCTCGAAACGCTGCACAAACCATTCAAAGGTTCATCAACGAAGTAGCACGGCTGGTTGCAAAATGTATCGCATGATATATAACGTATCAAACTATAACCACAATCGTTATCGCTCGGAGCAGCTGCCCTAGTAGCACAATATACCGAAAGTCAGGTGCATTAGGGGTGGACGGGTTGATCAAGATTGCTTTTGAAGCTTACGGTATGTAAGACAGGCAGTGATAAACAGATAAGCCACCTGACGACCTCCCCTATTGCACCTGACTTTCAGTACATTGTGCTACTAGGGTGCCTGCGCCCTCTGACACTGTAAGTTATCGACTGCTGTTTATCACGAGGCTTACGTGAACAACAACCTCTATCTGGTGAAGAATGTAGCGAGTATCGTCCTTCTAGCATACGCTCGGGGCCGCTCCGGTAGCGGCGCACCTCTTGCGCGCGAGCATACTGTCACGTGGTGCTCTTTTAAATCTCGCGGGCTTTCCAGGAAAAAAGAAAACCGTTAACGGTACAGTGTTGAGGACATCTTATTAAAAAACGCCTTAACTTACTCTACGACCGTTCAAATGACATCTTTGGTCTCAAGCCAATTATAAAGCTTGTTAATTCATTTAATTAATTAGACGATCAGCATAGATGAAAAAAGTACTGACCAGCAGCTCAGGCGACGCTTAGCATGCAGTTGCTCTCATTTTCGAAAGCAGCTTCGTCCTTTCTTTTCTTTTTTAAGGCCTTGTGACCACTATAAGGGGCACCCTGACACGGTTCTGGTCCAATGGGATGCAACTAACAAAGACAGACCATCTTTCGTACAGAATTACTCTCTGCAGCACGGGGTACGCACTGCTGAACTACCGCCTATTCAACATTTTCTTCTGTGCCACCCAGTGCCGTTGAGATTTTGAAGTCCGTGATTCCTGCTGCCGAAATTATGGGTTGTGCATGAACTGCGCGACTATACTCTTTTCTTTTTTTTTTTTTTTAACACCCGCACATGGTAAAAGAGAGGTACTGCTTCTTTCATTCTTGTTCTCCGTGCCATTTATCGCACCTGATATCACCCTGAGATTTCGTGTCCATCTGTGTTATTGTGTCGAAGTTCTCGCGCTGACAGCGTGCAGCGGTTGCTCTGCAGACGAAAGTAAAGGCGCACGGCGCTCTTCTTTCGGCTGGCGCGCGCTTCTTCGTGTATTGTAAAAACAAGGTAACTTAAACTAAGAGAAAAACTGGCTACAGACTCGCAGGACGCACGAGTGTGGTATTTTTTACCATGTTATGGGAATCCCTAGGAGTCTGCAAATGGTACCTCACCAATATTCTAATTAACAGAAAAGTTAATTAACCTGATTTTTACGCTAATTAGCCGACTAATGTTTCAAGCTGCTCAGACCGCGGCCCCACCGGAACGATCATGTTCCAAGTTGTTATTTTTGGTTTCGGCACGTTCCCAAATTTAATAGGCCTGTTGCACACTCTGGTGGACCCCCTGTGTGTACAGGGCGATCATTTTTAATCGATGCAGATTTTTTCAAAATGTCGCGAGAATGCCACGTGCACGCTGTCCGCGAAGATGAGGTACGGCCTGGCGGACATTATTTTAACAGCGCAATGTAACTAATTACTGACGAATTAGTTAAAATTCGCTCATTAACTTTTTTAATTAGAGAAGCTAGGGCACATATTGAACACGTGGACATGTAAGCACTGGTCGGCTGAGGCTACCCGAGGTTTCAGAAATTGGGTGCGAGCATGGGCTTCGAGGTATGTAAGATATGCCTAAGTCGGGTGCACCACCCTCGACTGGGCTTTACAGATACCCTTTACAGACACGCACACACGTGCGTAATCGAACACCGCGTCTGTGTGTGTGTGTTGTTAACAGAATAACGTGGTGTATAGGTTTGAGAAACTAGTGCAAAACAGAGAGTAAATGAAACGAAGCTAGCAATATTATTTGTGCCTGCCATGCATATGATGCTGGTTAGAATATTTATTTCACACGTACACATCGCGAACGAAGTGTAATAGATATACAGTGAACAGTGAGTGAATGCTTGATTATGGGCTCAATATACAATGACGCTATATAAACTATGTAATAATATGCAACATGCAACACTATGTAATATATGAGGCTTTGGCACTATATACTGCAAATGTGCCCCTCACCTCACACTCACCACAAAACGAAGGCCCATTGCCTCCTCGCATCTTTGGCACGATTACTGCAATTTTATTGCGTGTCTTCTCTACGCCGTCTGAATCTGTAATCAGTGCAGCCCAAGATAAGGACAGCATAGAAGTACGCCCAGACAGAAATGAAACACCTATATGACGGCAACGGCTAATCTTTTTGCAGTGGCCAGAGTGGTGATCAACATGGTCGCCACGCCAAACCTGCGAGAGACTACTGCTGTCCGAACAATAAAATGTCCGTTGCTTTCACTTCGCAAGCATTACCGCTGCTAAGAGAAGGGAACACTAGTATGTTGGTTTACGAGCCCACATGCATGCGTGTTGGAAATCACTCTATTTCAGGCGCAGCAGAGCGGATGTGCACTTTTATTAGACAATCCGAGGGCCCACTGAAACTAGCATGTCCAACGCAGAAGAGAGTAATCCTCCAATTCCTATGCCAGAATAGTCGTAAGAGGAAGTCAAAGAACGATCGGCACAATAAAATCACCTACACACCATCACCCGTCACATTCTAAAGACAGTAAAACTTAGCCTCGAAAGCGCATTACAACTCTTGGGAGAGAGATTCTCAGCTGGATGCGACGCGCAAGGAATACGAGCATCAGCTTTCTGCACTAAAAATGCGGCGTCGACGGATGTGCGAAGCTCTACTGCTTCCGCTCGGATCAGTTAATTTGGGCCTTCCGGTTCTGATTCGTGCGACACCTAGCAGGCGCCCCTGAAAGCGCATATAAGTTTTCGTGCGCTTTTAATCCGACCACCGACGTTAATACCGGTGCTGCGCCAACACAATACAGGAAAAATAAACAATGGACTACAAAGTTGTTAAATCTTACAGGTTCAGTAAATTAACCATTAATCAAAGTCTTCAAGGTGAGAAGAGGTGGAGTAATGAACTTAAGTTAGTTTTGTTACTTTTGGTGGAAACGGCAACAGGAGTAGCCCACAACGGCATGTTCACCTCGAAGGTGGCGTTGGTCAGTGTGCCGTTACTTCCCGCCGTAGTCGACCTCGCTAAGTGTGGGCAATGTCACAACTTATGCAGGAGGGACATGTGCTTTCTGGGCCAACCTAAAAGACAAAATTAAAAGTGTCAGCATATGCCTTGAATCATAAGGGGAAAACTCAGGGAAACCCCCTTACAGTACAGCCGACCGTATATTGAGGACGCGCCTGGCAACTGCCAGAGAACGAGCATTTAGCTGGGTCATGCCGCTGGTTGTTCGTCTCTCTCTCTCTCTCTCTCTCTCTCTCTCTCTCGCGAGCTTGTAATTATTTTTATTTAAAGGATACTCAGAGTATAATATTAACAGATCAAATCCACACATTAAACATACATTCATATATACATTAAACGATACGTAAAATGTCGGTATTTATAAGGTAATTTTCTCTGCCTATGCTTATATGTATAAAAGCACGTGATAAGAAACAGCTATTATTATGCACAACTGTAAATGGAAAATTTTGATGCAGGTACTAATCATTACGCTCTAGTGATGCACACAAAAGTATATGAGTATGTACAAGTAGTATGGACAATGTTAATGCAAGCAATCAGTACAAGGAGGAATTCAACACATGTATGATTTTCATCATGTCATCATCATGTACGCTCCGTTATTATGGCATCACGGTACCCTAAGACAATGCGGTCAACAGTTTTTTCCTCGGGTCATACATGGGAGTAATAAGTCCAACCGTGACCACTCCACGGTACACAAAATCCACGTTGACGTACCTATGCCTTCACTGGGAGGGTACCAGAATGTATCTTAAAAAACAAAGTTTTGATGGGGCCGTCTACTTGCATCCTCCGAACACGTAGCAATATATCGGCCTCTGGGTTCGCCTCAAACACTATCCTGAGCATGGGAGCTGGAAACATAAACTCTATGGCCCAGTACACATTTTTCCTTGAAGACTACCAGAATGAACTCTACTGAAAAACGCTCAAGTAAAAATCGGAAAGTTCCGATACTTCAGCGTAAAATCCCCATACTGTTAACAGTTCATCGTAAACCGTAGATATGACCAACTCAGGAAGAGCATTCTTCAAGAAAGTTGTTACACAAAAGGATGATGTTCTTGCTAAAAAAAAAAAGAAGAAGAAGAAAAAGAACGACTTTCCAGACGAGTTGATGAATATAAAGTTTCAGAATAGAAACACGACCTTTCCGCAATGAGTGAAAGAAATTACTTCTACGACAACTTTCCTACTCCGAATTCAACACAAAAGCTGGAAAAATTTTGTCGGTGTACCTTTGGAAGTGCTACATGGGAACATGGCAAGACTCGCAAATAGTAACCTAAACGAGGTGCAAAGAGCACCATGCAAACGTTAGACCGGCCTAGATTAGATAGAAAGGCTGTGCGGTTGCCGCAGCGATACCTGTCGACATAGAGAAGCATTTTTTTCCCCCCCACAGAAAGGGTGTGAATTTGATGCCTACTGCGACTCGATTCCCAAATACTTCGGCGAGTACTCGACCACGCTGTGCCGCAGAAAGTAGAAGGAACTATGCTCCCTTGCCCTACCCATACACCTAAGCTCTTTACCCAACTTACACATGCACCAGACACTTTACAAAAACGGTTCACATGAGCAAACGCCTTCTGATCACCAGTTTGTTACTCGCAAAAAAAAAAAAAAAGAAAGAAAAAAGAAAGAAAGAAAGGGGAAAGAAAAGAAGAAATGGGAAAGACAAAAAAACGTTTCTGTTGATCCCTTTGCGTTTCGGATTATTTGTAACAAACAAGAGACCAGCCTTCAGAAAAGTTACTTTGAAAAGTTAGTAAGTTACAGTTCAGTTAATCGAACAAAAATGTAGCTAGGTTACTGTTCCTCAGACGAAGGGGTTATAAGTTACAGTTAATTTTTCGGAACGAATACATGCAATCAACAGGTTTTATGGACCGATTTATGTTGGGTGCAATGCACTATTCCTATATACTATACATGTGCCTGATCAGGAGCTCGTGTTCGATGCTAACGTCATTGGGTTTACCCTGTTTAACTGCAAAAACATCTCGGCCCACTCTAGCCAATTACCTGGCAATAAAGGTAATTTCAATGTTACATGTAAGAAACATTTTTCTTATATTGAAAATTTTCTGCGGGTTGATACTGTACTAAAGCTCCCTTCCTTCCACCTTCCGAAGTGATGTGTTCCTGCACGTTCTGTGTGGATCTAGCAGTGTCAGCGTAGTGTTATCTGCGTAGTGTCGGAATACGCGTAAGAGTGAACAATTCACACTTTTAGTATTATTTATTTCACGCTTTATTTTTGTCGAGTAACAGACCATTGCATAACCACCGCTGAGGTCAATAGCGTTGCGAAACAAATGCAAAGTGAGTAAAATTATCGTGAAAATCTACTATTTCGAAGTAAAGTACTTCGTTACTGGGACGAGTTGCTGAGAAAACTAATTACAGTTCGAGGTTTCATTTTCGGGACGAGTTACAATAGATATTTATAACTAAGTTACTTTCCAGGATTGCAAGACGCATTTCTCATACGGAGATCATTACCATGTTAATGTTGGTGCTGCGTATATACAGTGCTGTATCACACTGTTCCTTATAACACGCGATTCCAGTGGTGTTATTGGCAGTACCCTGCCACAGGAATCGCCATCTAACGAAGGAACACCAGACAGACGACAATGGTAAACATATCGAAATGGTAGCAACTCATGCGGGCTTTGTGCTTCTTGGTTGCTTCCTACCCAAATACTCTAAGTTAAATCTCTCGCGTTACCTATATCGCTAGCAGACCTACGTCGATTACCTGTGGTAGGGATCAATATTATCTTCTGCGGAAAGGGAATGGGTTACTTCCTGGAATAGCCAGCATTTCCTTGGGTCTCGTTATGGTGAAGGAATTGGAAAGGAAATCACTGGTAGACTAAGGCTTGTAGAAGTATTAACTTCCATATTTTTTTATCTTGACGTACTTTATTCTTTTATTCTTTATTTGCACGTGCCCCGCAAAAGGGAATATCTTCCCCGACGCGGCACAGCAAAGTTAAAAAATACATGATGTTGATGATAAGCCATCAAATAATTAATAAAAATGCAACAACGCCAATATATAATATACAAACTTCATACAGAAAGGCGTCCTTAAGATGCTTTTAAAGGCCAGTGTGGTGCTTTTAAAGGCCCTAACAGTGGTGCAGCTTAACATTATGAACAGTCCTAACGAACAGTCCCACATGTCGGAGCCTAAACTAGTAGTGCATCACTCCATGCATGAGAATTCTGGGATATGAAATGGTACACCTCAGTTTAAGACCCTCGTTGACAATACCCTAGCACTCCAATAGTTACTGTCTACCATATGTTGGTGTTGTTCCAGGAACATCGACATTATTTCTTTACAGTCTGGAGAGGTCCATTAGCGATGTCTTAGTCTGTGCTATATCCATGGCTATCATACGGCTAAGCATCAAATGCATGGAATCGAAACTAAAGTCTCGATGAGGTCTTCGGTGGCAGCAATTGGACGTAAAAAGGTAAGTTCTCATAATTACGTTTAATGACGCATTACAGTAGACAGAATATGACCTTCTAGAAACTTGAAACGAGATTTCACTGTTTCTCCCCTCGTACGTTAAAGACCCTCCCAGTTATTACATGTACATTCGACAGGAGAAGTCTGATGACTGCTTCAATGAGCAAGAAACGTACAGAGAGCAGAAACAGCAGAAAAGAAAAAGAAGACAAAAGAGAAAGGAGAAACAAAAGGAAAAGGGAGGTCGTAAAACGGCACCAGTGGACAACGCCATATTATAGTTTCCTAAGAGCATTGCACAGAGGTAAGAAGCAGCTTGTGTTTCTTTCCCTTGTTTTACAACTCTCCTGATTATACACACCAACCGTGGCGAACTCTTATTGCGCAGAACTGAGCGGAAGTCGCCCGAAACCCCTTCCTTTTCTTTATTTTCTTTTCCTGACTCTAGTGCAGCCTTACTGGGATGGTTTGTGGTGATTTGGCAAAAGTCGCTTTCTTGGTTCTTACACTGTGCAATCAGCTGCAAGAAATGCGAGAGCTTATGAAGTGTACGCATGGTGTGTATAACATGCACATGTTTATGGAGTTCTTTAACAAGAAGGTTTTAATAGAGTACAGTATAAAGATGAAGACAATATATCGAGAAGAGGAGAAAGGGCTTGTTATTTTCCCTCTACCTTCCTTCGTCTGCGGGCGGTCATCAAGCGAAAGCTGCGTTTCCACGCATTGTGCGTTCATTCTGAACGGAGCCAATTTGCGTTTAAAACGTCATTTAAACGACGGTTTGTTTGGGCAGATTATAGCAAAATTAAGCGGACTAAGCACGAATAGAAAACACCATAAACTGACAGCGACGAAATGCGAACGAACCGGGCGAAAACTACTCTACATTTAGTATCTTTGCGCCCTATAATTGATATTTTTACCACTCTTCAGTGGGCACTTCGTTCTAACATGTGTCTTTCCTCTTCTGTTAAGAAACTCAGGAAGCTATGACAGACCGAAAGGAAGACTTGGATCTTACTCTATAGACAGGAATAGGAGCGGTTTCAATTTGTGTAACTTTTTCCCTCTTTGAGAGCATGACCTCCTTAACATCTCTGCTTCGATACCTTACTCATCAAGATGTGGAACAGACTGGTGCAGGAAAAGGTGCGTCTACAGTGCTTCCGGATCTAACCGGTCGACAACCTCATCTTCCTTCTTGATGCAATGTATTTTCGGACAATTAAAAACTTACATTACATTGGTACATAAAGCATAATACACAACACTACACATGGCGCCCACGATAAACGGTTCTGTGAAAACAAGACAACAATTTAGCACATCGCGCGGTAAAAGAAACACTGAAAACTCTCCTATGGCTTATGTGTTACAAATAGGTACTGCATTCGAAGGTCAACCTGTTTTCAACACAAACAATTGTTCCTCAATATGCTTCTGGTCGACTGCAGGTAACTCAATGTGACTGAGGCACTACGTCTAATCACTGGCAACAACGATGTGCTCGATATCCCTATCACCATCTCAGATAAGTTTCAGTTTCTTAAAGTGTGCGTAAAATGTGATTTGAGTTAAAATTTTTGTGCGGTTGGAGGGCGGAGGTGCTAAAGAGAACGCTACCACATGCAACGGAAACAGATTGCTTCGCGACAGAAAGGAGACATCGTCATCTCGCGAGATCAGGGGTTACAAGATGGGAAGATTGAGAGTGCCGCTGTAAAAGCAACTGCATTGTAAAGGATGCATGAGTCGTAGAGGCGAGCGTCGAAGACATATCCGGCTGACGACTGCTTTCTGTCAGCGTGGAGCAACACTGCAATCGGGGTTATACAGGGGCTGACTAAACACAAATCAAGTCAACTTCGCAACTCAACTGTCTGTTGATCAGTACGACCAACTGAATGTTTGTAACAGACACTTTTTGCTTTCACAAGTGTTTTTATGACTGAGGGTTAGTGCATGAACGATTAAGGAGCTACTCTTCAAATATTCACTCAGGGAACCGTGGTGTCAGTCGCAAACGCTAAATGTATCTTGGCATACAACAGTAGAGGTGGAATTCCCATAGGTTATCTTTTCTGTGGGGACATCCCTTACGCCATCTCAAAAATAAAAAAAGAGAGTTAAAGAAAAAATACTCATACTTTTCGAAATCCAAAACCTAAAACGGGATAGCTTTTCTCTGTTGAGAAGCTTAGTATGATGTCGCAGAAGGAAGTCAGCATGTACTATGTGAACGCATGCGTATGGGGACATAAGCATTGTGGACCGAATTTTCTAGCGAAATCTTGGACTTTCCTGTCATATGTGGTGACTAATAAGCAAGCTCAAAGTGCTGTTGGTGCCAGTCACAATGCTTACTGCCGCAACGCGTGTTCTTCAGTTTCTATAGCAGCTACTCCGATCTCGAAAGTGGAAGCTAAAAGGGAGACGAACGTGAATGTGAACGCGTCTAAGATGCTTTAAAGCAAAGCATTATCTATGACAGCCGAATGTTGATATAATGAAGGGTCTTTATTGAAGGAAGACTCTGTGTTACAAGACGAACTTACGGCAACCGTCAGAGCAACAGGCTGTCTTCTATTTGCTCGAGCTTGTAGTGAGTTTAATAATACGACGATGAAGCTGATTTTCACTCGTTTATCTCCATATATGAAACGTCTCATCATGCCTAATTTCTATCTCGTTTCCTTTTTGTCCGGAGTGACCCACTTGAAACCCGCAGGCTTACGAGCTTCCACGCGCAGATGAACACACATATACTACATTGGCACACGCAGTTTTAAATCACTCCTCTTGTCGTTTGAGAAGGCGAGCAGTTCTCCGAATTAGTTACAAGTCACGATCTTCCTTGTACCATTTGCACGAGTGAGTGAACCGGTAACATTATTCATTTGGTCACATTTTAACGACAAATCTATTCTTGCCACGCAGTCGAAAAATATGAATCTGGGACGCCTCCTCGTTTCTCATACTCGCCGAACATGGCGAGGGGGTCTGCGAAAACAGTTTTCCTTCTTGCCCGTGCCTCGCGTGCATTTTGAGAGTGGCAAACAATAAATGACTGGGGGCATTTATTTTCACCGAAGGATATAACTCACTGCGAATAAGCTACTCTTATACAGCGCATGGAGCCGGAGGTGAGATAATGCTCGTATGAATAATGCGAAGAATGCAGCACTCGCAATTACGAGTGCAAGCTCCCTTCTAAAGGCGCCTATGTTTACTTGAAGGTGTTAGCATGCTTCGACGAGATCACTTTTGCGAGTGAAATACTGACTCAGCGCGCGGACGTCGAAGCGCCGCCGAGAGTTCTTCCCTTATCGATTGTTGCTTCCTCTAGTGCTGCTTTTTCTACCTCGCAGTTTCGTTTGTTAGCTTCGTATATGATAATCTTGTTTGCCTTTACACGCTTGTCATCAGTAGGAGTAATCTTCCAAGCAGGTCGCAGATTAATTTGGCCCGAGAAACATTTTTCTTTTTGTATAAAAATTTACTTTTTCTGAGCGGTGCATAAAATATAATGGGGCCCAGAATGACAGCGCTCTTGTGGGAAAACAGAATACAGAGAACGCGCAATCGAAGATGCTTCGTGGCCATCTGGGCGTCGTGCTTCTCGAGTGCTCTTGTGTCTGTGTGTTCGCTTATCTTGTTCATACGTCGTACGGGGCTTGAGGTCTTCTCTGCACTGAGAACTGTTTTTGAGCAACTGTGTGGCTCCAGATGTTATTCACTTTAGTCGGCTCCTTTCAGGCAATCCTTCGAGTGCTGTTCCGGATACTTCTGCCCGACCTTACACTTCTGCCGCATCGTTGGAACGCTACAGATACAGCGAGAGAGCAAGTAGAAGTATTCAACAGAAATATACTACGGAATGTATCCAATCGAAATTATCTGAGGATCACTGTTTGACCATAAACCTGCATGTCCTCAAAAGTGGAAACAAGCCGAATTCCAGAACAGAGATCGAATGCTACGTCATGTATGCAAGCACTTCAGCTGCAAAAATTTATACGAAATCTGCATACATGTGCATATATGTTTCTTCATTATCATCATCCATCAATTTACAGTCGACATGCCTATATAGCATAGCATGCCGTTTCTCCTCTCTGCTCCTTTCTTTTCCCTTTCCTTCCTTGGTCAGAGGGCTCACGGGCAGTTACACCATTTTTTAGTGTGTTGAAATAGATTTTATTACACAAGCAGGGGCATACAGGGACATATTTTTTCCTGAAGAGATTACCGGCTCACAATTAAGTTCAGTCCCGTGTACCCGTCCTTGGACGCCTCAAACCTAATCTGACGGCGAATAACCTGATATCAATGGCGACAACAGCGAGCAATCGTAAATTCTCATCGAAAACCATGGTGACCCGTGATGGAAATACCGCCGTCACGTGACTCCTTTAACCTTGCTCCCAAATGGTGCATGTACTCCATTCTGCTTCTATACCAGTTGATAAGGCGTACACGACGTTTTTTCGTTCGTCAAGTTGTTTTCTTTGCCGTGGATGGATTTAGCGGTGGGGGTGGGGGGGATGTAATACCGCGAGCTCGCGGCTGGCTTCTCCAGTACGATGAGTCAGTTTGACTATTAAGATTTGCCCACGGCACCTGTGTTTTTGAAGAGCCTCAGTACGGCTGAAAGCGCTAGGTCTCGTTGCCCGCTCGATCATTCACCGCGAACCTTCAAAACATTGAAGGACGAGTATCCACTCTGTCCACGTTCTTTGTTTTTGTATAGGCTACATGTCCCTAATAAGACATGTCATGGTTGCCCATGAGCAAATATCCACCCGCGCATGGTTCACATTATTTCTGTTCCACACTGCTTCGAAGATAAAAAGATTTTAAAGGAGTTGAGCACATGGATTTTTATCGCTGCTCAATGAAACGGTGTACTATATCGTCTACTGGATGAAGGCACGCGGTTGGAATTCGATTACGCAGTTTTCTGCTAGCATTACACGAAACTGGAGGTCATGGGAACCAACAACAACAATAAATTATGACTCTAATGATGTGGGGAGATTCTCCACTTCCGGTGATAAACTTCTGCACACGGTAAACTTTCGCACAGTGTGGCACCCTACCACGGTGTGCGAAATGAGTAAGTGAGGATGAAATTAAGTATGAACATGAACCAACGTTTCACTATTCTATATGAGACACTGCCACGTCTCGACTGTCATGCACTAATATGGAAGTATGCACTATTATCCCCCTACACCACAGATTCTGTCAGCCGCCAAGGTGTGGATTTTAAGCAGAAGGAAGGATCTGCAAAGAACTATTCAGAGGACAGAAAGGGCTCGACTAAAATTCGTGAAAGAAGAATGTTTATCTGCCGCTGTTAACACCAGTTCAGTCCTAACTGAGAGTAATGGAGCGGGTGAATGTTAACACCAGCTCACCACGCGACATTCACCAAGGAAACTGCACTGAGCTGGAAGAAAACCTGGTAATAATCATAATAAGGCAGCAACGTTTCCCTACATTCTGGAAAAGTAGACAGGGGAATATCCGATCACGATTTTCGGAATACAGGAAACTGCGTCGGAACCACTAGTTACACCTATACCAGTTTGGGCAAGAATTTTCACATACCTGCGCAACACTGGTTCTTTCTTCAGTTTCCTGTCAAAAACCTTCCTCGTGTAGCAGTTATTTCTCGCAATGACGGCGTAGCTGTCGAGTAGGGCGTTCGCTAATATTTATATGTGCATATGTTCCGGCGGCTTATGTAGTCACGCGTTTCTTTCCTCGTGGTGTCCAGGCGGCTGCAAATCACGCGTTCTTTGTGATAATTATCAATAAATTGAGGTAGCGAATCATACATGAAGAAGTGTACTAAGACTTATCGCATGTGCTTATCGCATGTGCTGTGGCTATGGAAAAACTAGATTGAGAAGCACTGCCAAAAATTGTCGTATATTTAACCCCCGTCTCCACTTGTCTTGCAACAGAGGGCGAGATGTCGACCTTTCGCAGTCAGTCAGTGCGTATTGCTTCTCATTGTGGGCGTATTTCTGTAAGCGCCATTAACGAAATACCATCATCGCCAAGCCAGAGGTTACCACAGGCTGCTGTGGAAGATTCATGAAACATGATCAGTACATATGTGCACATATATAAACATGTTATGTCACAGTGGCGCTATACAACAACAAGATAACGGGGTGATGATACAAGAGTCTCAACAAACAGACGCAGTGGCTCTGGAACAGACTATCTGCAGATGTAAGCGACAATGGTTCACTGCGGTAGCATGTGCACCACTTGCTGCAAGATGGACCAAGTCGGGAACAGGCAGAAAACAACCAGCTAAATAAGCGGTACTTCCTCACACTTCCTGACCTCTGTGCATTATATGATTTCCTCAGACTAATCTAAGGACTCATGCCAATGGCTTTCCACGGGCAAACCCATTCAGCATAACGAAGTTGTGCTCTTAGCTGAACCATTTTTTTCCATTCTGGGCGGTCACACATGAAGCCTTCCTTTATTGCCTTGAGAGCGATCTTGACTTCAAAAAATGCATATATTTCGATATTTTCCACACACAGACATATACACGAACTGCAGGCGGCGGCAGTCCTCCTCCACCCGCTGCACCCTTCCAGGCCATTCCCTGTATTCCCCGAAGGCCATTCTTTTTATTTATTTATTTTTCTTTTTTTGTTTCGTCCCCAAATTACGAGGTATAATTCAAAATTCAAAGTACAAGTTCCCCTCGTTCCCATCCGATGCGTACTACTCTCTCACCAATCTTCTTTCGCCTACTGAGTCAGGGAGCAAGAGCCCTCCTAAAAACGGCTGCAGGGAGGAAAAAAGCGTTAGGATTAGTATACCACCCCCGCGTCGAATGAGAAAGAGGGAAGGGCAATTTTCTGGCTGCGCGTGTGTTTGTGTGCTCTGAATTTAAAGGCCATGCTGCTCCTTAGTAAATACGATATACAGTGCGTGATGCCAGGCGAGTGTCAGCCCTTGCAGTGGGTCACGTCATCGGATAAGAAATTACTGGCCACACGTCTCCGAAGGTTGCTAGCAAACCTCCTATTCGGACGCGCCTTTTCGTTAGGAAAGTGGGGAAGGGGGTAATTTAGCGCGTGACGTTAAGTTGCGTTCTTAGGAAAGAATCATAATGCACTCGATTTGATATTTCAAGGTGACAGCAATTATGCACACGTG
Source organism: Ornithodoros moubata (assembly GCA_029532675.1). Lineage (NCBI taxonomy): Eukaryota > Metazoa > Arthropoda > Arachnida > Ixodida > Argasidae > Ornithodoros > Ornithodoros moubata. The sequence goes on from JARGYV010089768.1 coordinate 14,830, forward strand.
GGTAGAGAAACCTGCAGCACCAGAAGAGACACATTGACTACACATTGCACCGAAGAACAAGCAATGGCAAGCTTAGCGTCGTCTTTTCTGCCCTTTCCAGTGAGATCACTTGAAAGAAGCGCAACAGTTACATTGTGTCGTACATTTCTTGCTTCTGTTCCCGTGAAATGCGCTTGCTTCACATTCGACTTCCCTTCCGCTTCTCTCTCTCTCTTGTTCTTCTCACCGGTGGTCAACCGTAAAAAAAAAAAAAAAAAAAAAAAACTAACGTAGAAAAGCATGTGAAAGGAATAACAACAACATAAATGCTGATGATGGGATGGGGTATTTTCATGTCAAAGGAAGAAAAACATGAGGACGACGACAAACGCACTTATGTTCTAACGTGCTAGAGAAAAATTAATAACGATATTACACACCTTAAATTCGCCGTATCAGTTCATGGAACTCCTGCCAGAAGCGCTTTCCCCAGTTTATTTATTTATTTAACGCAATACGCGATAGCTACAGCGTTCACTTCATAAAGGAAGGGAAACAACAATCGATAAATCGACCGACTGCGATCACACACAAACTTAACGCACAAAGGCTGCGCACGGTTAGCTCTTGCGCCCTTTTGAGAACCTGTACAGCGCATTGAAGATGTCTAAAATGTGTCATTGGAAACACCTGAATCCGTGAAAGATTTGCACCTGATACACTTCACGATACACACGCACTTCACGAACCAGATTAATTTCATTGTGCATATCAATGCTTATTGAAACTTCTAGTTAACATGTATGCCCTATTATGTCAAACGCCAGTATCAACAATATATAAAAATGGAAGCAGGTAAGAATTATCAGTTCCTAAAAAATTTTCCTTTGCAGCACCAAATATACGACGTATGGCGTAACGACAGTGCCCGTCAGCGCTCATGAAATCATTATGATTGTCTGTGACATGAATATGAAATCAAGTCGTGAAACCCTATTTCTATTTTAATGTAAGTACGACTCGAGGTGACGCGCCCGCAGCGACGGTACTCTCATCCTTTGAGTTCTGAACACGCGATTTCCTGTGGCCAGCGGCTCAGGGTGGTAAAATCATTCTGTTGTCGGCTTTTGTGTCTTCCCCTCTTAAGAAGACCCTTGTGTTTACTCACTTACATCACAGATGCTTTGGCGAACAATACGGACGGTATAACATATCCAGTTCATTGTCTGTTAGCAGATACTGAAGGGGGGAATCGAGTGGGATTTGCCAGACGGCAAGTTTCAGATTCCTTTCCATGTTTTGGGTTGCTTGTTTGTCCTGGTTCTAGGAGCAATTATGTCATAACTTGAAGGACAAAGTGAGCTCGGGTATACTTACATATACAATGCTACGATCCTTATCTTTTTTTCTTGTTGTGATACTATATAGATGAATACCAATAAATCATGTAACATAGTTCCCTTCTGGATTGCAGGTCCAACAGACTTTACAGCCATTTATGACGTCTCTATTTTTTTCCTAAATCCCATCCAATCGAATAAAATAGCTGTATTACTCCCTTATGTCCTCTTTGCTATTCAGCTGCCGGAACGGGAACCTTAGGAGATTAAGACGTTGAATAAGATACACTGCATTAGCTGGCGTCTTAGTTATTACTTCTGTGGATGTACTGCTTCATGTCCTCTTGACATTGAAAGCTAATTTAATGTACCATACGTGATACTGTATGTCCAAGAGGAGATTTAATAGAATCTCTTGTACAACGTATGAAAAAATAAGAGTTCCATTAGGGTTAATAATAGGGCTATCCTAAGCTAAGGGTTAATAAGGGTAAAAGCGCAACATTCGTTCCCCTTAAAGTACAGACCTGCTTCGATATTCTGACCTCGATTGGGAAAAGTATGACATCCTTGAGTTCCTATGCAATATTACATGAAAGCGCTTCAAATGAAACAGTTCACATCGTTCTGAACACAATGACGGGGGTAACAAAATGGTCATTGTCGTTCTCACACCGCTGGTGGACGTGACACCGAGGACCCCCTACGGTCCCATGGGGCGAAACAAGCAACCACTTGTGGGAATGAACCTGTCTCGGGGTCTGTATAGCTACTCTACTCAACTCATGCAAGGATCTTGTACGCCACGTACTGTCGTACCATAAGAACAGAACTTGGTCAATCCTTTGTATCGTCTAATTCACAAGTCTGTCCTATCCTTTGAATTGAAACATAACGTTTAAATAGCGAAAATCGGATTGGGGCACAGTTTCACTCATAAGAATCCAAACAAGAATGAATGCTTTTTTAGCCAACCCTGCGCTGCCCGTCATATTTTTTTTTCTTTGTTTACTGGTGGTCCAGTACAGAACCGATATATAAAACCACTGCACACCGTTCGTCTTACACAGTTCGTAAACACTTTTGATCCGTTCAACACGTTCCCGGAAAAGAAACCAGGAACAACGACGGGCTTTACAACATTGTTACTTCACACGTGATATCCACATACAGTGCATGCTTATCATCATGAACATATCTAATGGTACACACACATTTGAAGGAACTGGTAGAGACCTAATAGGATATGAATTCACCGATATTATTTTCTGAAATCTCGTTGAAATACTTCCCAAAAGAAAACAGCATCTTGAACTGAAATGTAATAAAACAGTGATCTATGGTCTCCCGGCCGCTACACTAATGGCAGTTTTTGGACCACGGCACGAAAGTAACCCGTTCGTGGAGCCAGGCTTTAACAGGCAGCGTGGAGGTATGCAGCTGGAAAAAGAAAGCCTTAGACGCCGGACTGATCCACATTTTCTTCGCATTGCAAAGGATGTTCCTTCCCGGGCAGTCGCCAAGTCCTGTGCGATACAAAGGGACCGGAAAAAGGACATCTACCAAATCGCCATTTAAATGCTTTCTTTTGACCTCAATTAAATATTCACTGGAAAATCTTACATACAAGAAGCTACACGGCACAATCAACTCCCTGATCAATCCCTCCTCACTTGGTGCGACATTGGAGCGAGGCTCTTTAGCTACTGAGTGCACACACAAGAAGCCGGAACCCCTCTCCTGTGTTCTTGTGAACAGCGACTGCCATCAGTCCTGGCATAAAACTTAGAATTTCAAAAATATCACGAATACGTTCTGCACCCACTTGTATACGACACACGAACGGATAATTTCTCTGAAATAAAAAAAAAGACAGTTTTGATGAGGCAGCAAGATGAAACGCCTATAAAGCAAGGTTTCGTTTGGCTACCCTTGCCTAGGCATTTGTAGTATGGAGTTCATCCACCAGCTCGTCAGCATATATGCTATTTTATGTTTCGGGTACCGACATATGTGTCGCCCAGCAGAAGGAAAGGAACATCTTCGAGAGACCAGCGATTTGAGATACGATAAACATCCTGTATTACGTCGTTTGTCAGGCCTCCTTTTGTCGGTCTTTACGTCCCTGTCGGTGATTAGAAAGAAAAGAAGGGAGAGAGCGAGAGCGGTGATCGTTAAGAAACTACTGGGAATGGCATTGAAATCGTTTTTATTTTACTCCAGCGTAAAAGTACGAAAAAAAAAAAAGCACATTTGGGCAACATTTGTGGACGGCGGCATCGGCGTTTGTTTAGGGATTTAATGATGTTTCGAAACCACCACCTTCCCTCAGTCAGTCTTGCCCGTTCAAAGGACCAGACGATGACGACTTCCCAGAACGCCTGCGTGGGATGATTTCTCTCCTGCGTCCGAAAAACAGACAGAAAAAAAAAAAAAAAAACGTGACGACGAAGGAAACTTGATGGTTGCTCGCCAAGACGTGTGCAGATGATTAGAGGGAAAGCAGCGTCGTCACCGGTGATGCCTGCCTCCATCGGAACCATTCTCGTCCTCCGTTTCACCTTGACCAAATAACTAACTTCAGAGACCCTACTTGTGCACGACCTGCTGGTGGACTTAATTACTGCGAAAGGCGAGGGCAGCCGTAATTAAGGGGTGAGGCCTGTGACGTGTACTGCAATTACGGGGGAACCTTCAACTCTGCAATGGGAAAGCTACCATCGCTGTTCACATTTGTTTGCCCGCATTTTCACCATGTGGATATAGAGGACTAAATCATTTGGTACAACATCTGCTGCTTAATTTGCAGTTGCAGAAAGTGTAACTTTCTAGTAACAGTGAAATTCACGACACTGAATATCTATATAAAATGTAGTTTACAAGGATAGTTTTACGTTTTACTTTTATTTGTTTTTGTATCTATGTCGAAACAATTCAGTACTATCAGTTATCAAACTGGCCAATATGTAGAGAATGATTAAATCAGACGTCACATTTTCAACAATGCAGTGGTGGCAGGATTGCAACTGGTGGACAAGCATATATGCAGCCACGTCATGTGACGCTAACCTCCCCTCAGCAACTTACGAGAGCAGCAAGGAACAAATAAAAGTGAGAACAGAATAAAATACAAACGATGTACGTCGTTTCATATCACATCGGAGGAAAATCGCGCTGCGCTGTACATCTTTGCAATCCGCAGGGAGTCAAAGTACCGTCTTTATTTGAATAACCAAGTGCACGACGGCACCATCTGTGTCTGCCGTATTCCTCCTTAGACTCGGCGTTTACGGGTCCCCCTTTCGTCTGATTCCACTGTCGATTGGGGGGATTGAGCCAAGTTGCCGCCTGCATTTCACTGCAAATTACGACTTCTCCAAAATGACTCGCTCCCACTCAGCCCAGGTTGCATCAAAGCGGAAGATGGATCGGGCTGCAACATTGAGCACACGCTGCCGAGCGGTGAGGGTGCCATCTGAAACTCGCAAATGACACATACCACACCCTCATGCACACCATAAAAAAGAAAAAAGGATATACTTAAAATGGCATCAGGATGGCCACTCATTATAGATTAAAACGCCTACTGACCAGTATTAGTAATTGATTGGAGGCAGACATTCAATTGAAATGCTTAAAACGTGCTTGCAATGAAAGGCGAAAAAAAGTTGAAAAGATAGTAATACAAAACAACACCGACACATACATTATGGGGACAACATGTCACATTGTCTGTGACAATCTGCGTGCTCGGATTGCTCTCAACGACAGTAGTTTCCCAGATTTTATCTCGTCGTTTCAGTACTGACCAAAGCTCGGCGCCAACGGACTCAAACCCCACTAAATGTTTTTAGCATCCCTGAGGGTTCGCTGACCACAGTTATAGAACCACGGTTGCTATAGGACATACAGCCTGTAATACTAAATAAGTTGACAAAACAGTTAATAAATTTTAGGTGTTACAAGCTGCGTACGTTGGAAGATAAACAAATTAATAAAATAAAATTAAAATTCAAGTCAACGTGACGAGGAGATCATTCTCGTAAACGAGGTTCTATTCGGGAATATGTGACGTGGCTTCCTTTTATATTTAATTTCTACCCAATACAACTTTTTCTTTCTTTCTTTTTTCTCCCCTGAGGTTGCCGAATGTAGTTTTACGTACGCCGGACATCATAATCGTTCCAAGGGTGATGTGATCGGAGCATGGAGTATCTCGCGGATTCTCAATCACGCTCAGCTACCCCACAAAGAAAACAGCATGTGACGTATCTATGTAAACCATCGGGATAGTGGTGTCCCTAGCACACACCTTCCTTCTCCAGCGTTTCGGTTCTATTTTTTATTTTCTTATTTTTGAAGGGGGGGG
>JARGYV010089768.1:20535-40425 GCA_029532675.1 Ornithodoros moubata
GTGGGAGGGAAATCACCTGGGGTCGCGTGCCCATTTTTCGCGGACGATTTTCTAGCCTTGACCCATTCAGCGCCATCTGTGGGAGAAGGCATTGTGGCAGCCCACCGCCAGCCACGCTGCCGCCTTTGTAATCCCGATTTCCCGGAATATGCGCGCCTGTGTCAAAATAGACTCGCAGAGGAGGTTCAAAAGCGGCGGGGAGATCGGTCGGCCGTCAAATAGGACGATCGCTTCCCAGTGCTACGAGGTGGCGCGAATATATGTCGAGCGAGACCGTTGTTTGGCACGCGTGTACACAGCGTCGGGATTGGTTGCATGACAATGTTCCATTTATTCTTTCACAACTTTTTTTCCTTCTTTAGCCCGAATTCAATGCACGACTGGAAGGACAGCACTCGTTAAGAGTGGCCGTGTTTCAGCCGAACGGTTGTACGCAAAGGAGGGGAAAGGGTCTCGATCTACATGGGTTTGCGCTCACCGTACAAAAATACGATTCTTTTGCTTTTATTTTCTCTATTTGTTTACTTCCTGTCGCTTGTACTGGCCCGAATGCTCGCGCACGTTCAGAGATTGGTAGTGACGCCAGAGACATCGGGATGCTGTGCATGCTACTGCGCGAAAGTAAGTTATTCCCTATTCCCTGTATTTGGAACCGGACACTATGGAAGTTGGGGGCATGCATCAGTCGGGGTGAGCTCATCTCAAAATTATATTTTATGGAGATGTCGCTTAGTGTAAAATGGTAACAATGCCCCAATCATCTCCGACGTGCAAATGCGACAGCACTTCTGCGCTACCAAAGTTAGCTTCCTATTTCTCGAATTAAATTTCAACGTTATTTGTACGTAAAGAGCAGAACAGGTAGTTCCGAACTTTCAAGCCTCCCTGCAACATTATCTTCTGTACTACGGTGTTGCATCTGAAAAATGTTTATACATATTTTTATCAACAGCTGTTAGTAAAGAGGCTAACCAGGATGTATTGAAGCCCAAGTGATTTTTTGCATTCCACAAAAGATGCCTACCTTGTACCAGCTTGCTTTTAACATGTCTCCCTTTCCCCAAATAACTCAGCCAAGCACATGTAATTATAGTTTGTGAATATGTAAATATAACTACTAAAAGTAGAGATTGCTGTCTGGGGGGACTGAGTGGGCGTTCGTTCACTGCCACAGACTGGCAGGTAGCGTGTCCGTATCCTGCCACCGGCTGTCTTGTCTGAGGTTGTCGGGTCTTGTTGTCTTATTGTCTGTCTTGTCGGCTGGGGCTGTCTTGTCTTGTCGGACTTTCCCTCACACTTTACAGACGTATGTCAGCACAATTCCTTTCCCATCGAAGTCGGCCCAAGGCGCAGAATAACCCCATGTCCTGCCCTTCTTCCTGTTGTCCTGTCTCCATCTGTCCACATCTGTACGCTGCTCATGGCCATAGTTGCCTTCCGGCGCTAACACAAAAATAATAATAACATAATGATAATTTAAATTATACCTATTGTCATAAATTGAGTAGCTTAATTTATAATGACTGTAAAGAAAAGGAGATAAAAGTTAGTGAATAGAATGACTACGAGTCATGATAATGCTTAACAATGATTGTCATTCTCATTGTACATGTTTGTCTAGGACGGGTCATGACATATCACACCATTTTCTGCGCTAGAAAGCTGCAAAGAGGCGTGAGGATTAGCAATCCAGGTGAACGATGGGGCAATTTAGTGGGGTGCGACGTAAACACTTTTTGACGTTTCAAAAATAAAGGGGCGCACGCCAACACGGTGCATATGAAGCACACTACCGCGTGGCAGTGATGGAAAATCCCTACGTCCTCTCTTTGGAGATGTCGTGATGCATCGCGTTAGCACCGAGCAACCAGCAATCAATCACTATCGATCACACATCTTATTTTAGGTTTCACTACCAGGCACCTGACCAAACAACCACATCAGCCGACGAATATCCATATATAAAGGCTTAAACACGTCGCGGCAACGGTGCGGTATGAATTTTGATACTCAAGGGATGAAGAGGTGGTGAAGTGGTGGGAGACAGAGCACTGTGGATGTTGTGCAACGTTTTGCGGTCTCCCGGCGGAAGGATACTCGATCGGACGATCAACTCTCATGCATATATTCCTCAAAGCATTAGTACGTAAATTTTTGCGGAAATACTTTAGGTTTCACGTGATACGACGGACAGGTATATAAATATTGGCCTTTACATACTTTGAGTGCTGAGACATTATGGTGTCCGAAGAAATTTAGCCCTCTTATTATCTTTATTTTGCGTCGATTATCAGTTTTCCAATTAAATATAATATAAAATCAGTGCATTATGTTCCACTGAAAAATTTTTCCCCTTGGTTATTATATTAAGACTGTATTTTTTTATTTTCGTTTCTTTTTTTCTTTCTTTATAACAACTCAGATAATCTTTGTAAAATCTTCTTGTGACTATATAGAGTGCACGACTGCTTTACACTTTACACTGGTACCACCAAACTGGTCCAGTAAATCGTTATATGATTGCGGCATAAAGTGGTCATAACTTTACCATCTCCTCCACCTTTGAAAATGCTAAAGTTCATCGCAAGCAACTCACCAGAGTCTCGCAACGACCTAGTGGCGGTGGTGTGTCGTTGCGACCCGAGTGCTCTGCGTGGCGGCCTGGGGCGACATGTTTCGTGGGCCGACTTCACAGAGAACTATGTCGACATACACATCTAATCACGTGCGAAATAAACGAAGAAGCTCGCACGGCAGTTCTGCGCACGCTGTGATGGTGGCGTGCAGAAGGCACCTGTACCTCATACATACATGTACAGGTATATTCGTACGTACGATGTACATGTACCTTCGCGACAATGTTAGTCGTCGGGGAGTCTCTCTCTCTTTGTTTTTTCTTTTTTACGTTCTAACTCTGTTTTGCACTCTGACTTGTTTTCTTCGCAATTGCTCCGGTGCACACCTTTCCTTAGCTTTTCATTGAATGATCTTTGGATGCCTTCGAAGTCTGAACCTTGTGACCAGAAGCCATCTACAAGAAAGTGAAGAACACCCCGCCAAAAATGGAGTTTGCGCCGCGAGTGCAATCGCTAGTGCCTTGCAATTGCTCTTTTCATTTCCATTTTGTTTCTGTCGCTTTGTTTTATTACTCGTGATTGGAGACGGTGCGCGAAGAACAAGTCGAAGCAGCAACCACATATGCACCCCTTGCAAACTCGCGCATCGAATCTATCAGTACCGTGTAAAATTTTAAACGCACCAGAGAGGAGCGAGAAAATTAGAAAGGTGAGACTGAAAGAAGGAGAGCGCCATTTGCAAAAGAGAAGAAGTCGCCGAAATTGCTTTCCATTAAAGCAGGACTAGAAGTAAAAGGATCAAAGGAGGAAAAGAAAAGAAAGAGAGAGAGAAAAAAAAAGGTCGTCGCACGTTGCTTGCTCACTGCTCCTGCGTGGATCGATAAATTTCTCGGGCGAAATTTCCCGAAGAAATGGGAAGGTAAAAAAAAAAGGTAGAAAAAGGTGAAGTAAAGGAAGAAGCTGCCTCATTAACAGCGAGCTGTTTCGCCCGGCAGCCAATCGGGAGCCACGGCAATTTCTCTCTCGCCTTATCCTTTCCTTCCCATTTTTCGGTGCAAGATTAGGAATAATTGGCTCCGCCCCTGTGCCCTTTCTCTTCATCGTCTTCCCCTTCCTCAATTACCTTAGCTGGCTGGCACGGGGTGCACGCGCGTAATTGCAGGGACTCATTACGGGGCGATGACAAGGGCGCGCACGTGGCCAGTGAAACGCTGACGTTGAGCGCCTCATCGAAGCAGACACACAATGTCGGCAGTCAGAACTGTGCCAACCACTATACATTGATATATATCACCTTAACAGCGAAACTGAAGGCAGACGTTTAATCATTCAAATTCCTTCTATAAGAAAGAGGATAAGAAAAGGTGATGTATGGTGGGTAATGTATTTGCTTACTTTATACGTATCTCAGCAGAGAACATTCGCTTTGCTGTGTTTGAGACTGTTTTGTAGAGTATATTGGCTGTTGTCAACTACGTTGGTTTCATAGATAATGAAGATAAATGCACTGTATGGTACTTCTTACTACCTAAAATAACACACCGACACAGATACACAGAGAGATTCTATTTCTATTACTCCCACGCCAATGCTGTCCGCGCTTCATTTTAGTATTTTTTAGCTTTACTTAGTAGTAGTATATTTACGCGTCCGTCCGACCTCCTCCTCCACAGTTCTTATAGTATATATATATACACATATATATATATATATGACACAATGACAGTCGGGACACATGGCCGTAACAAACTCCCAACGTGTAATTCCACCATGTATTTTAAAATACCCCCCGTAATTACATTGTGTGCATTGTTCTTTCCATTCCAATCCAATCCAATCCTGCAGATATTTTTTCCCCACAGCAGTACATAAACGTACTATAAGTTGCACGTAAAACTATAAGATGGGTATTCGTTCATGGGATGCAGAGATCCCCAATTGCTGTCTCATACGATTGTGCCCTCGGTCCCTGTTTGAAAACACAAATATGCGCTGGCTGTTATACAGCTTGGAAGCGACTTAGATAGAGTAAAACAAACAATATACCGCATTCCAAGTTTTTCTTTTTTGCACTATAAACACAATCTAACACACAGAAAAGGCGCTCGGGGTTTCGAGTGCTGTCTCAAAACAAGAGGAGCGTCTTCAGCGCTCTTCGCATTAAGCTGCCTTTGTATATAAAGCGTGACTCATCAACGGTGTCCCACCTTCATTTCATCACACCAGGCTTGAGCGCCGGTTTGCGTTTCCTCTGTATTTTATTCCACCTATTGTCATTTTTTGTGTATGAACATTCTTGCAAATTGTCTATATAACTTATACATTCAATGCCAGGAACTAAATGCATTGGTCTAGTCATGTCTCCGCACATTCAAGCCAAACGAGAACTTCATCTTCTAATCCAAGAAAAAAATCAGAAAAGAAACATTTTCAGATAACTGGACGTCACACGAAAGCCTGACACCAGAAATGAAAAGAATTCACCGACATCTTTTATTTTGTGAGAGTCTAACAGGTTGGAAAATTTCGAAACTACGGTATGGTGGTGGTGAAGTCATATCATACGAACACGTGTTTCTGTAGCGAAAGAATCCCGACTTGATCGTAGTCGTAAAATCCAGGCTTACTTTTGTAAGATTGATGTGCTCAGATTTTCTTTCTTTCTTTTTTTTGTCCCTAAACCATTTAGGAATGGAATGTCATGCCAGTAGTTGATGAGTTAACCTTTTGTGGGATGTATTCATAACGGTTGTCGTTTGTATATTTATTGTCTAAATGTTGTAATTTGTAACTGTGTTTATTTCTCCACCCTACGATATGTTTTCGGACGATGTAGCGTACCTAGCATACGTAGATAAATAAAAGGAGGAAGTCACTGAGAAAGGCTAGCCAGCTGCGGGACTTGAACCCACATCCTGTTTATGTATTTTGTTCCTGCTTGTGTGTTCCAGTCTTAAAACACCAATTCGTAACGTGTTTTTTATATTTACGTAAATTGCGTCAAAGTACGTTTATACATACGTATTTCATCATTTTTTACTTCTGTTATTTTATTTTTCTTTTTTTTTTGTTTGCGAGTTTGTAATTTTCTTTATTTTCCATTCCTTTGTTTTCTTCCTCTTTTTTTCTGTGTGTACAGCAGAAAAATGGGCAAAACTAAACTATATTGCGGTGTTTGATATTTTTTACTGTCATTTTTTTTAGCCACGAATCTTTTTTCGGTGTGTCATATCAAACACGGGCACCAGCGAAGTTCACAACATATTTAAATATAAAAACTACACTTTTGTAATTGTAACGGGTGCTACCAACCATGTGCGACGCCTTAGGGGTCACGTTGTCTCGCGACGTCAACCCACGAATAATTATCAGTAGTAGCTGTTTTAGTCACTTAACAACCAGGTTAAGGGGTACGACGGTCTTTACTATTGTCATCAACCATGATTTTCTACACAAAACACGATTCCAAACAAATAACCCTGGAAATGTCCAGAAATAGATATACCAGCACTGAAGAGCGCCGACGCTTAGCCCCAGGCAGGAAACTACCATGCGTGCCTGTAAAGGATGCTTCTTCGCAATATTCACGTCAAAGTGGCAAAGCCCACCTCAACTACAACTGATCGCAAGCTGTGATCCGTTATTAGTTAATGGGATATCAGCATGCCTGTCAGGTTGTATAATTTAACATTAACCTTTATTAGTAGCTTGGATTATATTACTAAACATAATGAGACGCATTGGATTATCTTACACCCAATCTCTCGCCTACAAGTCTACTGCACTTCTTGTACCTTTGTGTGATGTGCTCCTTGCTTAAGGATAATTTTATAGCATTACTAAAGAAATTACGTAATGTCACAGGGCTTGATACAACTACAGTAGGTCGTAGGTAGAATGATACACAGAAACAAAAATGCGGTTGTAATTTCCTTCCGCGGGCAATCATACGTGAAACGGCAATAAGAGATTAAGTGCCAAAAACAGTTCAATGATATATACTTGTCACTTATGGTGTGTAAACAAGAAGAACATGCGCAGTAATCGTGTCATAACAGATTTATAGCCTGCCACACAAAAACACCTCATGAGCCTCACTGGGAATGCAACTTTTATATATTTTGTTTCCAGTCCTAGTGTTATAGATACGTGGTCTTCATTTGCGTACCGGCACTTAGATGAAATGAACGACACAAAAGCTAGCAGTGCCCGTTGCAACTTACTGCCATACTTCCTCTGCGCTATTGTTTAAATCTGGCAGCTCTGAAATACATGGAGCCCCAGCTGTGCTGAAAAGTGAGTATATAAAATGCGCCGGCGGCATTTGCTTGGAAGACGCTTAGGCATCCGCGTGGGGACGCCACCGCAGTTCGGAACGCGAGGCGCCCTCGGTGTTCGCCAAAGAAAGCGACGTGTTATGGCGTCTTTCTCTTCTTAGCGCAGCTCTCGCGAGGAAAACAAAAATAAAGGCAAGACGACGCGTCGTCCACCATCTTGAATCGTCGTCCAGCGCTTCTCTCTGGCAAGCACTTTGCGACGCTTTTCTAAAATTAGGTTTTAATTTGGGAGAGGGCGTAGCAATGGAGGGATCCTCCGGCGATTTCGGCACGCCATCGATTTGTCTCGCCCTGCGTCCGCCATGTTCGTCGTTCCGAGAGCAAACGTAAGTTGGCGTTCATTTTCTTGGTGGCGGCGGGCTGATGAGTGGGGCGCGCTCTGGCGCCCGGGGACGTGGCGATGTTAATTGGAGAGCCTCGGCCAAGGAACCCCCTTCCTCCCACATCCTTATCTCTCCGCCGGGGCTCACGATAATTTATGCGTTCCTTCTCTCATTATTATGTGACTCCGCCCCGATTTCGGGCGTGTTAAGACAAGTGCTATTTCGCGCCTTAATGAATGAATCTTCGCCAGCGTCAGGGTTCATTGCGTATGCTTTCTCATTCGCGCTGGTCCTTGTTCTAATAGAGGGGCCGCCTGATGAACGATAGTTTCACAGAGTTGAAGGCCTTTCCTTGTTTGCTTGTTATCTTTCTTTCGTGTGGATGTTGCTTATTTGTTTATATGCTTACACCGTGACTACAAGAACAAAGAGCAGTACAAGCCCGCGGACAGTTTAGATAATACACAGCACTTATATAACGCTCAATTAATGACCAAGTGTGTAATGATCATGAACCCACGCTATGTATGCATACAGGCGTTCCAACTTAGACCGAATTTATTTCGTCATGCTTAAGTTTGCGGTATTATTGAGACTTTCTGTACAACGTTTACGTAAGGGTCATACAACAATGACTGTGAAACTTGTGTAAAATGGCCGAAGTACGCCTTTTTGTCACAAAAACACAGTTTTTGACTAATGAGATGAATGGCGATTAATTCTCCCTTTGTTATACGCTAAAGTTGGGCTTTTACATTTACGTACACGTTTACCGTGTATAGCATGGTATGTATGACGCCAATGCAACTGGAGGCCCTGCTACGCACTGCGGGATGACATACACACCAAAATGCTTTCCCTCGGTTGCCCATACCCAATGGATTTGAAAACCGTTCTCTTCACGCCTCTCGTTTGTCTCACAGTAGCTGACCACACGTTGTTATTGACGCTATATAGGTTTAATGTTCGAATATCTGAAGAACATGCCAAGGAATGACTATGCCTTTCTCGATGTCTCACGTGAACGACGTCATTTCGAATTGTGATTGTTTCACATCGTGTTATGCAAGCTTAAGTTGCTTGTTCTAGAGTGTACGTCGAGGAAGAAATGAAAAACGTTCTAGTCACAATGAACGTTCTCCCCCTTTTCTTTGGCATCCTTATTATACCGAAGAAAGAACCACCGCCAACGTCTTACATGAGAGACTATAAGGGATCGTGAAACAGAGCTCGTGACTCCGCTAGCCAACGCGGCCCGTCAATGGTGCCCGACGCTTCGCTGGAAGTGTAAGCGATCAGATGTGTGTCACAGCAATCATGACGGCGTTTGTTTAATACAAACGGCGCTTAGCTTCAATAAATGGCTAATTAAAGCCGCCGCCCGGGGCCTTTTCACTGTACACACCTGCGCTATACATGTGGATTGGTGCGGCACGCTCTGTTCATATAGCATACATCTCGCTGCTTGCCTTCGTTAAACCTCACCTCTACATCCATGGAAGGAGAAAGATAAATGTGACTGCAGTTTCAGGACTGGACCCACTCTCGCAGCCTTTGTCTTGCGACTGTGGAAAAGTTTGCCTTCAGTAGGGCGTACACAGTATAGGAATACATACGCGAGATATCTAAACAAGACACAAATCATCGCTGACCTGCATTCAAATGAGACAGGGGGGTTGAATGCGTAGCAAGGGATTAGAAGCACACCAATTACTGCCGAAATTACGACGCGCGCATTTATCGTTCGTCGAGCAAACTATACGCTTCGTACCCCTTGGGCGATGTATACTTCAAGAGCTTATACGTATATGCCTGCATGTACAGACTGAGGGGTGTGTTATGTTGATGCGGTGTATCTTTTGCCAGCTTTATGAAAATTGTTAAGAGTACATGTTCAAATTACTCTTGGATGTATTGATGTACTGAACAGAGTCATGTTTGACACCTGGAATCATTAAAAGAGGGATAGATTTTTGTTCTTATCGAATGCATATTTAGATACACGTGTGTCCCGTCTAGCAGTGGCGGAAATGAAATTACCGTTTTCGCGCATCAGGGTGTGAGTTGATTGTAACGTTACACAATAGAGCACATTTGAGCAAAATTTTCAGTCTGGAGATGGTACTAGGTGTGCCATAAACAGGGCTACCTCATGGGCCTATAGGAAAGAGGTGGAATCATTCAAAATGCGACTCATTTTTCGAAAATGGTTTACAGCACTATGACTGTTAACACTGCATTTAAAAAAATTTATTTGTCTTTCCAGCGTTTTTCTTAAGATAAGCACCACAAAAAAATATTGTTTTGCTACATGTGCTACATGACTGCTATTTTGTTGTCTCGGCAAAAAAATAAAAAAATAAAAATAAAACACGAACACAGATAAAGTTATGTTTATCTGCGATTAGCACACCATTTTCGTGAGGAGACACCGAAAACCGTGCGAAGCTTTACGCTTCGCCTGGCGCGCTGATTTGGCGTCGTCTTGTACATAGAACCATTCTTCAACGTAATACGAAGTACACTAAAGCGATCAACAACCACACCGTTTGGAACCGAAGAGCATTTATCAGGCAGCCATTGCCCGGAGTCTTACAAGAAAGCGTGGATCAAAGTGTTGTAAGTTACTGGGAGCCTTCGCTTGAACGGCACTCAATATATGCTCTTTTCCGTTTCGGTCGACTGTGGAGAGAGAGACGCCTTTTCGTTATTATTTTGTTGCAGGCCTTTCTGATCTGCGTGCGTCGAGACTGGGTTCTTTCGTACACGTATTTCTTTTTGCTTTCTTTATCGCAGCGCGCCTTTCTGCTTGTAGTGTCAGGGTATTTTATTGTTGGTAAGCATCGTATAAGCTTGACACTTGTGAAGCATCAGGATTTCACGCAGAGACTACACTTTACTGGCTTGCATTTCGAGGGATAATTTTATGTTCCTAATCAGTGCCGCAGATACTGAATACGGTTCACTGTCGCGCCTAACATTTATCAACTTATGCGCGGAAAAACGTGAGCTAAGAAGTATTTGGGAGTGAGAAAGGCTTGGGCTGTCAAGTGTGAAATACTTCGAAGGAAGCATAGGAAGAGAGATATTAAACGTCTCCCCAATCGACAGCGTCACTTGAACATCACAGATATGATGATCAACTGATTTAATTGTATCAGCTGTAGTATAGTAGTCGTGCACACTGTAGATTGTTTCTGTTTAGCCGTTCCGCTGTCTTATGCGGCAATTCTTCGTCTCGGCATATGCTTCACACTTGGTTGCTTGTTTCATTATGATGGCGTAGAAAAATATTATAAAAAAAAAGGACCAGAGGTGTCATAAAGCTTCAAACGTGCGTTGCTATATAACTGTTCAGTATTTTTTGAATCTCAACTATGCGGACAGACCGCATAATGCAAAATTGCACCACAGAATTTTGCCGCATAACTCACAATCACAGTTGATAACTCTGGTGTTCCGTTCGATCATTGGCGAACAACGGTGCGTACGTTTTCTTGTGGGATTTACAGGCTCGCGCTAAGTGTCAGAAAACGGCGTACCACTGCTATTTTCAGCAAGTCAGTTGGATACTCGATACTATTTTAAGTGGTGATTTGTTCTCATTGTGTTTCTCGACGGGCAAGTTTTGTGGTTATTGTATACACCGGCATGTTTCTTGCACCTAGGGGCTCGTACAGTTACCTTTAATATGTCCGACAGCAGCCCGGCACACTGCAGGCTTGAATTGCGCACAGTTGTTATCTTTGATCTGCACTATCGATACACAATCCTTTGTGTTCTATCTAAACGAACGCGGAGTATAGGAAGACCTCTCAGTCGCGACTGATACCACCTTACATTTCTGGTTTACGTCTGTTCCTGCGTCATAACCACATTTCACCTTCAGTGAAAGGATTGCGTGTAAATTATTAGGGCCACCTGTTTTACAGTTTGCAATACAAATTATTAGGGCCACCTGTTGAACGCATAAAAAGGCGGGAGAATACACGGTGATGATCGCTTGTTTTATGGCGCAAAAGCAACTAAGGCCACGGGAGAGTACAAGAGGAGGCTACTCGTATTATTCACATCCCTCAATCTGTTGAAAGCACATCAAGACAGACGAATTAAAAAGCACAAAAAAGCACTTGCTCATCAAAAGAAAGGGAATGACCTCACTACATATATATAACAACAAATGAGATCCGATCAAAATGACAACCCGTAATGTCTCCGCACGTAAAAATATATGGAAATGGAACGCTACTAAGGCGATAATGAAACTAAATTTTACCTGCTTATTAGCCTTGTGGTCAATAGTGAATAGGTGCTGACACGCTGGAACCTTTCTTGTTCAGTATAGCCTTGTTTGTAGCTCACAGCGCATGGACAAATCAGTGTCGACGACTGGACGCTTGAGCGCAACTGAACCCTAAGCGAACCCCGAGCATGTATACGACCGTCTACCTTGGGAAGGTTATCCAAAGTACACTGACTCCGGATAGTTATGTTGGCATACGCGACCGCTGCACAGCATCACGACCCCGAACTTCCGGTGTCGGCTTCCCCAGCTTTGCCGGTCGAAGACACCGGCGTAACGGTCGGACCCCCCGCTTGAAGATTCACTTCCTTCCAGCTCGCAAAAGCATAATAAGAAACTTCCCGGTCCGTTTTAATGTACAAATTCGTGCTGGCAGATTCCCAGGTAGGTTGCATCCGCACCTCGATATGCTACGGTGTCGTACACAAAGGCCAGTCAAGAGGGATTACAACGTGGGCACATATGAAATGCTCCAAGCAAGCGGTCGATGAAGACTATACATCATAGAGGCGTGCTTCTAAGCTGGCCAAAAATGATTGTAAAGATGTTCGGTTATGCGGAAGCGGAGTACGTTTCCTGAAAGGAGGACGGGGGAAATCAACCGACGGTTGACCCAGGGGAAGTGCGGGCCTCTTATTCATTCACCAGAAAGGGAACGCAGGTATAAAGAACAGAATAGGCAGGATTTATTCCTAACGGGCGTAAGCGCAAATATGACTTCTTGCCGGCTTGGTTTACGTCACAAGCAGGTACAGCATCCATCGCTGTAAAGTACTATGTCATGAAATCGTGCGGAAAATGCAACCAGGTGTCATCGTGACTTGATCATGTCGTTGTCAATGGTGTATCAAGGGAACCTACAAACGGATCGTACTTTCTTATCTTCTTTTCCCACTTCCTGCTGACGAAAGGTAGCGCTGAAGGATTGGCTCACAATTAGGAGCAGCCTTCACCATTCACTCAATGTTGTGGCTATTGAAAGTTGTCGGACAACTGACCCTGCGGGAACAGTTCCCTTATTTACATGCTCTCTTACTGACATTTATGTGGCTTCTTCTCCTTGATCTTTTTCGGAATTTATGAATGTACTTTATTTATGTGCTCGGGAATTAGCAGCGCATTGCTACTGACGGTCACTATTTTTTCCTAGATAATAGCACACCTCATGTTCAACCCGATATACCTGTAGTTACCGCCGCTTCCTGAGAGCACATAAAGACCAAGTATGGGTTTTGTAAGCAGCAGACGCCTATTGCATCCGCGTTACGACCGTTGCTTGGAACCTCATATGCGAGCAAAGCACGTAACCTGTGCACGGTCTTTCAAAGAAAAAATGTAACGTGCGTCATCAGCAGCATACAGTACCGTTGAAGAGAACATTAAAAAGTAAAACAGACATTGAGAGCTGTAGGCTCGAAAACGTGTATGCTAAAGACGCTCTGCCTCTGCATTCTGTTTGCTAGCGTGTTTATGGGGTGTCATTAGCCCATCGTGTTACATGCCACTCCCCTGCGAGATGCTTTGAGAACGTGCCTCAACTTCAGACGAGAGGGGTGATAATAGCCAGTCGCCAGATCACTTAAAAGGGAAGCCCTCCGGAATACCTTGGCGTGCTGTTCGCATATACGACAAGTCGCCGTTGATATTCCGCACGCCCTGTTTATTTACCGTGTAAGGGTTCGGATCAGGAAAAGATGCCGCTTCCTTAACCGCTCGTACGTTACGACTATCTCCGTTATATTCATGTCAGGAAGAAAACGGTATCCTTTGTTTCTGTTCTTCTCAGATAATCATCGCACTCGCAATAGCAAAAACACCAAAGCATCACTAAAAATCACGTGAACAAATAAAACGCTGGAGTAGTATGGTTTGAACTGTACGGAACTTTGCGGTCGAGATTTGCTACCTGAGGCTTCAGGTATGCTGAGGCGCTAATTTCTAAAAGATTTTCTAAGAAAGAATTTCTAAGACGCAGATATCTAAACAACACAACAATCAAGGAGATCACCCCGTACCCTTCTGCAATAAAGGCCGCGTTAGAAACTAAAGTTTGAAGCTTTTGAATTAGTGCATACTGTGTAGAACCTTGTCGAATGCTCTCGGTTGATACAGATATAGTATCAGACTGACGACGATGGTAATAGCTGTCACGAGGTCATGTACTGTTTCAGCTAAGTGCTTGTTGTTGGTTGGTTAATGTTAAGAAAAAAATGAAGAGAGTGGCTCCCCTTCTCTGTGGAACCGGCAATCCCAATATTCTTATGTGGTGCACTGTACGCAACACAGCATCATGAAAATGAAGGGGTACTGTGTCCGAACACTGTCAATAAAACTCACAAAATAGCTAAGGTGTGCTTGTTGTTGTTTGGATATGGAGAACATCGTTTTTCAATATATGGCACTTGTCTGCCAGACAGTGTAAGAGCTTTCACAACCTCAGCGCTCACGTTTCAATTTTATTTTTATGTCTTGCCAAGAAACAATCAAGATGCAAATTACCCCTTTGCTAGCACTCTCAGATGCTGTAACTTTGTGTGGTCCTCGGTTAGGCTACTGATCTGTCTATGAACTCCAAAAAAATAAAAATAAATAAAAATAAAATAAAATAAATGAATAAAAAATCCAATGACTGGGTGAAGCACAAGTTAAAGCCAAGACACTTCAGGTTATTGTCTGAAGTTATGCATAACTCTGTCACTCATCTGTCCGACTGCAAAAGAAACATGCTTTCAAGAGGGGGAAGCACCATTTTACTCCTAGGTCCCTCCTCGCTGTCGAAGATATTCTTTCCCGACGTACCTTTATTTTATTTTTTTCATTTCTTAGCACGTGTCGTTTTCAACCAAAATGAATAATAATAATAATAAAAAAAACGCCTCAACTGCAGATAAAAAGATTCATAACTTCGCTCATGGCCACAACTAACCTACTGACACTTTTGCAACCAAGGTATTAATAAGTAATCTTCACTAATTATTCGAAAGAGTAAAAAATAAATAAATATAAAAATATCTTCGGCGATCCATACCACTAATGCAGACGGCCTTATGTGAGAGCGCCAGACGATGTCATGCGAGTCAACTGCAAAGCTCGATTGAGACAACCGGTGAACCATATGGAGCCCTTCCGCACTATCCATCTCGGTTCTGAAAGGCCACGCGTTGAGCATCCGCCCAATTGGTATGAAGTAAACAAACCCGAATGAAAGTCGAAAGACTTCATAAAAATGACACGAGTATCGTATAGGAGCAACAAAAGAGGAAACTAATAAAGGGGCATTACGTCGAGTAGTGACACAAGATTCATGGGTAAAGTATGCAATGGCTACTTGGCCTTGAGGTCGACTGTTCAAAAGATATCTCCACGTATACATACTCAACATCTGCCGCGGCTTCTGCAAGCAACTTGCTAATGAAGCATACCGAAGCCAGCTTACGATGCTGGTACCTGTTTCGCTTTGGTTCTCGCCCCACCGTGCTTCGATCACCCGTCGTAATGTGAGAATGCGGAAATTACCGCCAATTACGACTGTTCTCTAAATTACCTCCTTCTTCTTCTGCAAATGCCCCACCTAGGAGCCCCAGCTACATTACCCTCCCCCTCTTCACAATTTAATACTCGAAGCAGGACCAGCTCGCTCAATGTGCCTTGCCGGTGCGTGGTGCAAGCAAAAAAAGAACCTCAGAGCACTCCCAAGAAAATGGCTGCTCGTCGGCGAATTAGAAGGGTAATTATTATTATTTGCAGTCGGCAAGTTATGAATCGATTGTTTGAACCTTCAAGTTCATGGTCACCGAACAAACTGGCTGTAATTAGTGCGGCTGAAAAACTCGCTTGACCATAGCTCGGATGAATGAGGTCTCAGCTGTGTAGGGTGGAATGGACTACCGGGGATTTATTAAATACACCTAGCCTCTGCTGCATGAAGTCTTCGACACTTTTTAATTCATCGGATTCAGTGTGGCACATCATTTTAGAGTCCTCATCAGTAGTCTTCTAACCACGAGACCATTATTGGAATGCCACAAACACTGATTTCATACCAATACATGAGCAGAGATTGTCAAACTACAGACATATTCTACCAGGTTAGGTATGAAAAAAAAAAAAAAGAAGAAACAATGAAGAAAAATAATGAAAAAAAATTAATTTCTCTTAACAATGGTTTCAATTATTAGAAGCACTGTACTTCCTCCATTCTGGCGGGAATCGAATTAAACAAATGTAGTACATACTGGCCGTCGACAATACGTGTCCTATTGGGTAAAGGCAAAAGACACGTATGGAAGATAACGTATGCTAATCATATAATTGTATTAAATAAAAAAAAAGAAACGCTGCATGAAAAACTACTGTGGATAAAACTTATAACAAAAAACAAATTATGATGACGTAGCCCCGCCATGACCGTGTCTATAACACTCGAAAAAAGAAATCTCATAACACCGAGAGGACTAACCATCATTCCGAATGATACTCATTATGCGTGACATTTGTCTCACCTATACAGAGCGCAAGGGACATAGAAATATATATGTAAATCACGATTTATATACTGTAGTGACTTGTTGACCTTTGTTCAAGAACAAGGCACGTTTTGCAAGCCTTTCATGTATATAAAAAGTGATGCCGTAGGTCAAGACAGTGTAGTCTTGCGTTTCGACCAAGCTTTCATCTTCGTTCAGACTTTTGCAATTACTCTTGTTTGACGTGAACATGTTACAGCTCACTACATGCCGCACTTCATATCTGAGACCCACTCTCAGGAAATATAACCCATTAAATTACGTTAGCACTAAGCAGTTATTCTCTCAATTTCCCCGTCACCTGACAGTCCTTTGCTCAAGTTTTACTCAGCAATTTCTATCGTGGTTACTCGTAAGAGCGTTGCGAACGAAAAGAAAGAAGGCAAGGAGAGAGAGAGAGACAAAGGCTCATCTCCTATAGTATCCTATAATCCTATATGCACTTTTTCTCTCTGAATGCCCATTACGCTCAAAATATAGTAGAGAACATTACCTTGTTCATCAGACACGACGAAATTTTTCCCTAAACTTTAATTTACACGAGGCTATTAAAAGAGATGGCGGGGGTGTGCAAATAGCAAAAGAAAAGAAATCCCCTTCTTCTTCCACGCAAAATAATATTCTGTGTTGAGCCTTGCGGCACAGGTGGTGTTTCTTTTCATTACCGCCGGATCTCCGTAGCATATTTGCTGGAAAAAAAAAAAAAAAAATCTCGTTTTATAGTATGCGTATCATTACTTGAGGAGATCCAGCGCAGTCTCCTGAGTGTATCGTTAAGAGAAATGAATCCACGCCCGCTTTTATGCTAATAATAAACACTAGCAACAACAAAAGCAAGGATGACGATGCGGAGGATACTCGAAGAACCCCCTCGGTGGCCGGCGGTTTTAATTGGATATATGGTGGCAGCCTCGAAAAAATGTTTGTTTTGGCTGTCGTTCTCGTGTTACGCGTATGCGCACATTCATTTAATCTCTTTCGTGTTTTTCGGCATCCTCATAAAAACAGACAGAGCAGGTCCTTTCTTCCTTTTCTCTACTTGTCTCAGGTTTCATTATAACGAAACTCGCCTTTTTTTTTTTATCTTTCTTTGTCCTTGTCTTCTACCCATTTTAATACGTGCACGAGGCAACTTTCCAGCATCCGAGTCTTACTTTTGCCGACGCGGATGTTTTACTCTATAGTTCTGTGGCTGTCGCTTGAGAGGCTTAGTTCGAAATATAATATCCCTGCTCGTGGCGTAGGAGTTGGGCAGCATAATATAGTGGCTGATACTGTTGTTTGCTATCGTCCATGTTGTTGTCGTGTACTTACTTGCTCCTGCAATAGTGGGGTTTTCATTGGTCCTTCTCTTAGAACTGCTCAATTGAACTAGGCCTGTATTTTATCCTTCCCAGAAGAAGAAAGAAAGAACTAAAAAATAAAAAAGAGACACATATAGAATAAATAAAGAAATAAACAAATTTCGGAACTATTCTTCTCCATGCATTAAGGATATCGAGACTCCCCTTCTCGACCACAATATCATCTTTGTGAATAGGAGGCGATAGTGCTGAGCGTGTGCAAGACACACTTGATTTCTTCTGTAAACTGCTCATGATGGCAGGGGCTCGTTCTTGAAATAGTGCGGTGATCGTATCACGAACAACACCCGTCCACCCATCCAGACGGAGAAACTGGATTTGATTTCCTTGTCCCTTTCACACGCCTTTCCATTCCCCTGTCCTTTAGCACATGTAATGACAGGTAAAGAAAAGAAAGGAAACCTGATGAGCTTAGTCGTCGGCCGTCCAAAGTAAGCAATGTTGGGTTCCTTTCACTAAAGTGCTTCCCCTTCACGTAGAACAGGAGGAGCAGAGAGAAACTGTACACATGCACTTCGCAATATTGCTGGCACAGAATTAGTGAAAGGAGTAATGCAACTTCTCCACATTCCCTTAACGAGCAGTCTTTGCCGTCCTACTTAGCGAATGTGTTTAAGAGCCTTCTAATGATTTGCCCGTCGTGCTCAAGGTTTTCAAAACCACGAAGCTCCATCAGTTGAGTATGGAGTCTCGAGTGATTCTTCGGGAAAGACCTTTTTCTGTTTTTTTTTTTTCAGTACTGGAGGCGCGACATATATATATAAAGAAATGACACGGCCTTTCTTGTCGTGGTCGTCTCGAAAGAACAAGAAAATAAAAAAAGTGACTTCTCATCCATCCTCCCCTTGCACTTGAGCAGACAGCGACCAATGAGGAACCTGGGAGGAGCTGCCACGTTAATGAACGAGCCACATTGCTGCTGCTCTCTGCCTTCGCCCCTCGCCTTCATTTCCGTGCCTTCAAAGTGAATAAAGGCAGGCACCTTGCGAGAACAAAATTTTTAGCTGAGGTGAGCAGTTTTAAAAATGTCAGCTCCCGAGTAGGCAAGGGCACCCAAGATTGAGAGAGAGAGAGAAAAGTGCCGCGTATTTGCTTTTAAAGCCTCCTTCCCGTCGATATTATTTGCAGCTTTTATTATTTTTTGCCTCAACTGGAGTATCCATCGGTTCTTGTTAGCGAGTGCTACCGACTGGGGAATTCCAGGAAAGATACTGGAAAGGGGAGTTTGCATCTAATGGAAATGTATGGCGACTGCGCGTCTACGCACTACATTTTTCACCTTTATTTCTGTCAAGAAATTATCATCTCTGACTGGCACCTAAACTACAGCGACCCCTCTTACATGTCTTGGCTCATATACGCGCCACTTGAAATGAGTCCGTCTATCGGGTCCTGTGGAAGTTGGCTTCGCAGCAGACGACGAGTTTTTTAAATCATATTTCAGAGGGTTATAGTTTGTGAATGCAACGCTCCTCTAAAGCCACGAAAATACTTCGCGAGCTACATACGTGCGCTTGTAATGCGACGCTCAGCTAATTATCATCGTAATTAACAGCTTCGTGGTTATCGCTATAGAGATATACTTCAAGAATGAGGTATGCCAACTTACTAATTTAGCCGAAGTTCATATATAATAATAGTAATAATGTATATAGCACAACGGAGGGATCGTATTTGTGGAATAGGCAAGCTCAGGCGACAACGGAGAACTGGGGTCGTTGGTATTATAGAGCTCTCCTTTTCTTTTTCTTTAAAATCAGTGTTAGCGCCGCGAGGCAACCATGGCTATGAGCAGCGTACAAGGTGTGGACAGATATGAACAGGACAGCAGGGCGGAGCAGGAGACGCGGGGAGGGAAGGGGTACTGTGCATCCCGGGTCGATTTCAGTAGTACTGTCTTGTAAGACTGTCTCAAAAAACAGCGTCAACAGTGTCACACTAGTGTGTTTTTGCAAGTGATAAGGTGAAAACAGGTTGGTTCCCCAGATGACAGCATTATTTCAGTTGTTGAAAATTCAGAAGAAGAAAACAGGTTGCTAACGCGGAGGATAGTTAAAGAAGTGTCGTTGTAATGCCGTATCCTCACCTATAATTTAAAAATAGTCGCAGATAAGTAGATCACACAGGCAACCATGTCTGCTTTCATTGAACAACAACAAGAATTAAATGATGATGGTGATATGGGGAATTTCCCTGCTCGGCGAGTAGAGTGCTACCCCCATTGCCATTGGGTGTAGTGTGAGGGGATGATGATGAGGAGGAGGGGGGGGGGTGATGATGGTAAACGGAACAAGGAGGCTACAGGATGTCAAGCAGTCCAGTGAGTCGAAGGAATTCGACAACGGAACGCAGGGCAGTTCGTTGGTTGACCGGAGTGTCCCAAGGGCCGAGGATGGAGGGCAGGGTGAGAGGCCGGCTACAATGAGCCTCGTACTGAGCCCTGAGGTATTCTCGCTCACGG
>JARGYV010089788.1:0-17860 GCA_029532675.1 Ornithodoros moubata
TACTTTAACCAATTGTTTAGATCTTCCTTCGAAGCACTGCCACACCGTTTGTTCCAAACCCTCACCTCCCCTCCTTCCACTTGGACAGATTTGCGTGACTGAAATGTTAGAATTCCCGCGTATTATCCCTACTTTATCCGGAAGTACCAGTCATTCTATCGCGCTTTGCCTGTAGCAGTAAGATAATGGACTGCACACGTGACATGTAGACACTACATGACACTCTGATTGGGGATATTAGGTAAGGGAGAGCATTAAAAACATTACGTCGGCGCAGGTGGTTGAAATTTGCTTGTGTACCTGCCCGTCAGCTACAGCTGTTGCTTCGCCTCTGGAACGGACGAGACTTAAATGAAGTTCTTTCCCAGAAATATGGGGTCCAGGAGGCGCTGATCGACTTAACAGCCTCTTGCGTGCAGATTAATCACGCCGGCTTCTTTGGACAAGTCAGCACCGATAACGGGTACAGATTCTTTCTCGGCCGTCGTTTCCCAGCTGACAGTGTTCCTTGTCCAACCGCGGCAGCGCCAGTCGAATTATGTTGGGCGGCTGCTAAGGTTTTTACTCCTCTTTTTGTGTCCGGAAAATAACATGTGTCCAGTTCTTCATTTTGACGTGACTTCACATGTGCGCGTATTTCTCTTTGCGGATTGCAGCTGTAGGTCTTCTATAAGCAGCAATGCTTACAACGTGAATTATGGCCGTCATAAACACCGCCTCTATGCTGCAATTCCATATATCACGAAGAAATAGCCCTGCTGACAAGAGAATAGGGTCATATTGATTTCTTTATGAGGGAACATCGACTGCCACGTGTTCACTATTTTTTCAGTCGGCTACACAATGAAGGACATTCGCTACCGGTGGTCCGAGGGGGACACTTCTGTAAGAATAGCAAAGGAAGTAGAGCTACCACAGTTCAAGGTGCTTGGACACGTGCAAAAAGCCAAAGAAGTAGCCTTAACAACAGGTAAGTGGTTCTCTCCTCCCCCGTCCTTCTTCCCGTGCACGCACATGCACATGCAGCATAGCGCAAGGGACGATGTTAAAGTAGAGAGCTGAGCAGCAAAAGAACAAGTAGCGAGTAGTGTAGGAAAAGAACCCTCCCGGACGCCGGTGGGCTAGACCGACCCCCCTCCTTCCACATACTGCATGGCCAACGTAGAAGTGAATCATTCCCTAAAAGAGAGATGAGTTGCATGCCCTGCTGGCTTGTCCTCGACCTAACTATGACCCATCTCGTTCTTTTATCATTTGATTGCTCCGTTTTCTTTGCGTAGATGAATCTTGAGCTGTTTGCGAAAGCAGCAACTTTTCAGACTCCTGGCCCGCCCGCCCTCTTCCTGTCCTACTTTTTTGCAGCGAGCTGGTTGACTTGTGGCCGCAGCATTGTTCTCTTCAGCGGTTCATGCAGTTTCCCGTAGAGCAAAGCTTCCTGAGTTTCGCGAGTTTCTTTTTTCTGGACGTGGGCACGGCATGCTGACGCGTTGTATGGACATTGAAAAGGTGCCTCTTTTCTTAAGGTTGTCCGAGCTTGCTTGCACCGTGAGGAGGTAATGCGGGCTGGTAACCGAGGGACGTAGATGAGCTCCCCCCACCTCGCTTGGATTTATCCGCGAAAGGAGTTCTTTCGGCTCAATCGCAAGCCTGATGAACACTTGCATGCTGTGACCAGTAAAACATGGTTTCACCCCTTGTGCGTAGGAAACTACTCCCGGCTGGTTTGTGAAATACGCTTCGTGCGTTCCATGGGTTATTACCTGATCCAGATCTACATCCCGGCCAGTTTGATCGTGGTTATTTCTTGGGTGTCCTTTTGGCTCCACCGTAACGCTACTCCTGCACGCGTGGCTCTCGGGGTCACCACTGTACTCACCATGACTACACTTATGTCCAGTACCAACGCAGCCCTGCCGAAAATATCATATGTCAAGAGTATTGACATCTACTTGGGAACTTGTTTCTTAATGGTGTTCGCCTCGCTTCTGGAGTACGCCACGGTAGGATATCTCGGCAAGAGAATCGCCATGAGGAAAGCCCGCTGTCAGCAGCTGGCAAAGCTGGCCGAAGAGCACAGGCAGAAGCGTGCAAACGCTGCTTCTGCCAACGAACCAAGCTCAGAGCCCTTGCTTGCCAGCCCTGAAGTACCCGTTGTCAAGACGGTCGTAAGTACCCTGTCTGTCCGTCTCTGCAAAGGCGTCTCGCTTTTGTCGTAACCCTCTCACTCAGACTTACGGGCCCCATCCTCCTTCAGGGACAGGTAAGTGCTCACACAACACACACCCTCCCCCTCTTGTATACCACAGTGATCAACAATCGTGTTTTACTGGTTGTCCAACGCTTTGTCCGCGAGGCGTTAAGCACAACGATTGAGCCGAAGGAATTTTTCTCACTTCCCTCGCTCCCGCAACCGACGTTCCTGCCGCTATATAGCTGTTACACCCCTGTCGACGTAACTATATGTATATATTGATATATATGCATATGCATGGGCTTTTGGCACAGAGTAAAGACAAGGGGCACCGCTTGACTCACCGTAGTTGTGTCGCAGTGATGAAGGTAGAGTTCTCCCGGTGCGCTGGCCACCAGCACTATGATCATGTGTAATTACAGCGCTGTGTTTCCTCCTGCTCTCAAGTTGTAGTTCCTTTTGAGTTGAGGAATGCTGCTGCTGTTGCCTAACTATGCAAAATCTCCGCAGCATGTTGGTTGTTGCCTTCTCTGTCGTGTCTTTGTAAACGCCCTCTAGAAGTCAGCCATCCACATGTTTGTGGGCAATGTCACCGGATTTTGTTCTTGCACTGTCCGATGCGACAAAGATAGACATCTGGTGACGTTGCAGTCAGGGCACGTTAAAGCCATGAGTACCATTAGACTTCAGGTTCTGGAGAAAAACAACACAGCAGATCTCTGTCATCATGAACTGACCCATTCATTGGTATTCCTCAGGCCATTCTAGAGGGCATCAGTTTTTGTGCTTGAGTGACGTGCATTTTTTATCTGTGTGTTGCTAGCCCACCGGAGGAACTGCACCTTCATCATGATCTTTCCCCCGCCCCCTTCTCTGACTTAGCTGAATGATGCGGACAAGAGTGTTGATGACCTGTGGAACATGATCCCTCTTCCCTCAGGAAACTACTCCCGATTGGTATGTGAGATACGCTTCGTGCGTTCCATGGGCTATTACCTGATCCAGATCTACATCCCCGCTGGGTTGATCGTCGTTACTTCCTGGGTGTCCTTTTGGATACACCGCAATGCTAGTCCTGCCCGTGTCGCTCTAGGAGTCACCACCGTGCTTACCATGACCACACTCATGTCCAGTACAAATGCCGCGCTTCCGAAAATCTCGTACGTCAAGAGCATTGACGTCTACTTGGGAACTTGTTTCGTTATGGTCTTCGCCTCACTACTGGAATACGCCACGGTAGGATATCTCGGCAAGAGAATCACCATGAAGAAAACGCAGTGCCAGCAACTGGTCAAGCTAGTCGAACAGCACAAGCAGAAGCCCACCACTTCAGCCAATGAGCCCAGCAGCTCCGAGGTGCTGATGGCCAGTCCCGATGTGCCTGTTATCAAGCCGGTTGTAAGTACTGCGTAGTCCCGCTCCCATCGGAGTAGTTGGTGCCAGTAGATGCAGAGTACCGAAGTGGGGATTGCTGTGAGCTGTCGTCAGTGGGTCACAACATGTCTTCAGCATCTTTGTCTGTTACGTCATTCTTTAGTCCACTGGCTCATGGATACGGCTTGAGATCATCCTCTTTAGTTGTGGAATGATGCAAGAAATGCCCCTTATTGCAAGGATAGGTACCACACTGACCGAGCTTTCGAGACTTGCAATGCGAAAGTCCCAAAGGAAAAGTTGCCTCGTTGTATGCAACTGGTTGGACGATCTAAGTGCTAGTAAAGTCGAGATCCACAACAAGACCACAGTAGTGGAGAAATATGCGACAACCGTAGTTACCCCTACTCATGAGAAAAATCATCTAGCTGCTGAAAAAAACAAAACAAAAACGTACTGCCTGTCGACTCACAGACGAAACTCATGCCGAAGCCCCGTTACGTGACTCTAGTCGTAGTAGCTTCTCTTCCTGCGTCCTGCTTCCGCAAGAGGAACAGGTTGGTCTCTTCCTCTCTGTTCCTATGTACTCCGCATGAGTTGTTGTTTCATAGTCTTCTACATCCTACTGGTTCAACACGGCAACAAGGTACAGTATTACACATATAAACATGGGCACGATGTCTGCGGGGCACAGAAGATTCAAAAAGAAATATTTTCATTGATCCGTCCATCCTGTCAGTGGTGAACGAACATCAACCCGAGGGACACGTCGTTGCTTCGATGGTCTCTTTCTCGCAATCCGCAGTCTACCAGCTCGCTGATAACCCGTCGTCATCTTCGCACCTCTCACTGTTTCCTTTATGTTGCACCGACGAAAGGCTGATGACTGCTTTCGCCATTTTTTCGCGAGGGACAGTGGTATTTTTTCCCCCACGTTCCAGGTTCATGTTCTGTTTTAGAATATGCCAAGTGTTTATCGAACAGCTTTTGAAGACGTCGAATGCTTTATGGTATATACTAGCGGTATATCGTCGTCATAGCGGGTCATGAACTGTGTCAAACGTGAAGCGTTGTAGCTGTCTACTGTGCTGATGAACGGGACGGAGTATGCTTTTAAGTGCTGCATTGTTGTGCGTGCAACTCAACTGTTAACTGTTCTCACTGCTTGCGAATAACCTTGCTTGTGCGGCCGTTTCCTAACTGTGCCTTCTCTGTGGTCCCATCTTTCGCTCTAGCAGTGGTCGTTGTCTGTCCTGTGTCTGGCCACGACTTTCTGCCTGTTGCCTCAGAGCTGTAAAATGGCGAAAGCACAACAGTCTGCCACCAGCCCTCATCTCCCGTGTGTGGCGGACAGACAATGGGCTGTCAACGGGTTACCCTACAGTTTGGGCAGGTCACATAAAACAGTTTCGTGCCTCTGCTTTTGGGCCGGGAAAGTATGCAAGGGGAAGGAAGTAATGGGACACGATGTGGTGCACTTCTCAGGAAGTAAAGTTCTTCCTTTGCGTCAACAACCCTAACAAATACAAACACAAACCCTAGACTTTTTTTCCTTTCAACTGGTTTGCTGTCTAACTGTATAAAATATAATGTATAATAAAATACTGTAGTCACGACTGTAAGCGACCACTGCTGTTTTCGATGTCAATATACAGCTTTTATGCTTAGCGTACAGGAAATTATGCACCAACTGTCACGCAAAACAGGCCTATTAGCTGTACTCGCCATCAAAGAAACACGGATTCACGGATTCGACCAATGAAGAAACGATAATTCGATATTTATATCTGTGGATAAGTTAACGTTCTTTGACGCAGGACTCCCTACACAAGAGTCAGCTGTAATAATTACGGTACAGAAAAAAAGAAAGAGGGTAGCAAACGGCGTGCCTTTCCTGCAGGCTTCGTTTAATCTCACACCCTATTACTTTCTATGCTACCCGTAGCAACATGTACACTGCGTTTTCAGTCATGTTCCAACACTTCGCATCGTACTGCCATGACAGAGGGGTAAAAAATCATGACCCATGTGACCGGCAGCAAACTGTAGCGAAACCCTGTGAGGCTCTGAAAATTCGAACCCCTGAAAAAAACATGTGTCTGTGCTCCCCCCAGGCAACTACTCCCGCCTGGTATGTGAGATACGCTTCGCTCGATCCATGGGCTACTACCTGATCCAGATCTACATCCCGGCCGGCTTGATCGTGGTTATTTCGTGGGTTTCCTTCTGGCTCCACCGTAACGCTAGTCCAGCCCGTGTAGCACTCGGTGTGACCACTGTACTCACCATGACCACACTCATGTCCAGTACCAACGCAGCCCTGCCGAAAATATCGTATGTCAAGAGTATCGACGTCTACTTGGGGACTTGTTTCGTTATGGTGTTCACCGCGCTCCTGGAGTACGCCACGGTAGGATATCTCGGCAAGAGAATCACCATGAGGAAAACCCGCTGTCAGCAGCTGGCTAAGCTCGCCGAGCAACACAGGCAGAGGTGCACAGCCAACGAGCAAAGCTCCGAGCCCTTGCTAGCCAGTCCTGAAGTACCCATTGTCAAGACGGTTGTAAGTAGGATATACACACCAACGCACGCACACGCGACTACATCATTCCAAAGCGAAGTGAGTCAGTGTATGAATAACGGTCACTTAACCATATCTTAACGAGACAGGGCCAAAGACGCCATACTGTTGCCATAAACAAATTGCCGTGCATAGTGTCGGCCGTCGAACAAATAGGCAGGAGTCGCAGCTCTGGACACTCGGCGCGATAGTGGATGTTCAACTCATTTGTTTTTCAAGTCGTCAGGCGGGCAAACAGGTAAACCGCGAACACAGTTTTTCACTCTGTAGTACTCGTAGGAATCAAAGCTTCCCACCTGGTACAGCCGCCCAACTGGTGTTGGCCTACTGAGAGTTGATTAAGCTCAAAAAGAAAAGGCGAGACACGAAGAAAACTTTCTTAAAATAACATTTCTGTAGGTGCTTCCATGCCAGAAGTTCATGTTCCGTTGCTTATTGACAAAAAACCTGTTATTCGTATATTGTAGTGGTAGCAGGGCAGAAGAACCCATTGGGGGTTTGAGCTGTTTGAGCTGTTGTGCACCGTCCAGCTTTTATGCACAACATCATCATTCTCTAGTTTTCTACCAGCTAGCTTGCTTCTAGGCCAATCTCAAAGGGCAGTAGCTTACTCTAGTGTCCGTGGAAGGCCCCCAATGAGCATAGAAAGGAAGATTTACAAAATATGGGAGCCTAACGTCACGTAGAAGATGCATGCACACAACAACGATCAAGGAAAGTTCCAGCTGCTTTCTTTTTGATCTTAGTTGTGAGAAACTGGCTATCGCCTTTACAACACCACAAGATAAAGGCTGCTCTAACCGCGCACTTGTGGCACGACGTTCGACGCGGGGGTCGAGGTCCGACTCTAGAATATTTGACAACGTCAAGATGAGAGAGTCCGTTTACCCCNTCCCCCCCTCCCCCATCCAAAGAGTCATGACAAAAAAAAATGTTCTTTAACGGTTAGCTTCTCTGAGGAACCCCAACAGCTGCGCGATATGGCTTTTCACTCATATGTCATTCCTTAAAGTAATGAAACTAAAATACCCACATTGCTCTACACGTATTATAACAGAATCCCTGCAGTTCACATTCAAATCAATATAAAAAGAAAACTGTGGCGTCGATCATGAAAACCGGTTTCAATAACCAAAGAACGTGTGACATTGGTTCTCTCAACTTTTCTCGGGCTGCGATTGGGTGCTCTCAGTGGCATGCGTCTCCCTTCCCTTAGCGACGAATGAAGCTAGGAAAACGGCAAAATATGAAAGGCGCCCATTCTTAGGGCTACACATTCACGGATTCAACCAATTTGTCCCCCCCTCCTCCCCATTGGTTACACCGCTGCCTCACGACCTTTTCCCCCCTCCTTTAAAGCTCACACGTTACATTCAGCAGTTAACGCAGACAGTGGTTTCAGAAAACAGAGAAGAAAGGCTACATACCAGCTTTTCACACAGATACGCGCACGAAATGAAAATTCTAGTTGGTCGGTATCCTTGGAAGGTACTAATCTCACAGGTGATATCAGGCGCATCTGCTCATTGCCTGGTTGCCAGGTCAAAGGATATAGCTAATAACAGTGTCATTTGTTCATATCCTGTCTCACTTCATTGTGAAAAAAAAGCGTGATGGAAAGAAGAAAAAAAAAGCGCATGCCAAGACCATTTTACGCTACGACAATACGTTAAGGCGTTAAGCACATGCTCTAGGCTCAAGCGCACCAACCATGGTAAGATGGCCGTATGTATATATATTGCACGACTCTTCTCTAGAAGCTTTTTGCACGTAGACGGGACGTCTTTGCAGAACTTTTTTCTTTTTTTCTTTCTTCTTAGAGAGATTACTTTGAACACTGCACCGCTCAATAGTGGCACCGAAAGAAATAGGCCTACTGCTAGTCTCAAAACCGCAGGCCTAAATGTCATCTGCGATGTTCTTGCGCATATATCACATCATTCACGTAACCGTGAAAAATTTCACGTTGAACGCTACTGAGTAGCAGGTACATTTAGGCCTAAAGTTACCGTTCGTTGTACGAATTCGTAGTGTCATGCATGGCCGAAACAGGAAACTAATTTGGCGTTGCCTTGACAAGTACTCAGCCATTAGCGTTGCAGTGAACAGAACGTTACTGAAGATTTTACGAGCTTTCCTTGAGTGTGGGATAGTATAAGGCTGTAAATTTGTTGTGACACTTCGACGTTAGCAGTTAAAACAGTAGGCTGAGCCTCCCAACATATCTGACTAATAGAGTTTGATTGCTAGCATGGTTTAGTAAGCATCCATACTGAGACGAGGAACTTTTTGACTATTCTCTCAGTGGAGTAAGCAGTCATCAAAGGTTGTAAAATTTCTTTTACAATGAACTCATCGACAAACTCTAACAGCGAAATGTCACAACCGCCTTAATCTACTTGTGCCAACATAACAGCGTCGTGAATATGTGTTACACTATCGCTTTTTGACGTGCACTTCCGTCACGCCTTTTTCACACTACGCACGCACTCTCACGCCTGCTTCTTATGCGCCACTGTATGCTCACGCATAAGGGGCCAGCAATCTAGAAGGTTCCATACTAACAGCGCCCGTATAACGGTCCACGTGCTACACTTCTTCCAACGCTTCGTCAACATTCAACGGCGTGTATAAACTGAAAGCCGTAAGCAAAATGTTACCTGTAACTGTGTAATATTTAACATCCATTACGAATAGAAAAATAGTAACTTCTAACATTCGCCGCATAACCCAGCGGCGTAGTCGTTGGCATTTGTCAGTGCTATGTTATGCCAATTACCTTTTATTTATAACGTTTTGCGTCCGTGCAGATATATGAAGCTTTAACTGTAAAACGCAACAGACAAAAAGCACGCGTATATACCTGTGCCTGGCTGAGCTGTAGTGCTTTCCCCCTGGAACTGCGGTTTACTAATAATGTTGCGCAGGCAGCCGACGGTGAATGTAACAGAGTGAATACGTCAAGATACGTATAGTATTCGTTATACAACTAACTGCGTGTGCTTCAGTGCCAGATTCCCTACAGGAAACACGAGAGTTGCGAGGCGTTTACACAAATGCAAGTAGCAAAACTTTCGCATGGAAATCGCATACCCAAGCTTCTGCTTGAGCAACAGATTCTACTTCCTCATAATCTTGAACCCTGCCTCCCAATGAGCAAAAAGCACAACCGAACATAGATTACGCCGAGAAACTACCTCAATTTACCTCATTTCCTAACGGCCTGTACGAGTCGCTCTCTCTACAAACTTCGTTGACTCTACATGATTCCCCTAACCACAAGCACCCGTCACGGCTTATGCTCCCTGCTACGACTCCGCTAGCAGCCAGGCAGAGGGCTCAGCTCACAGCACAGCTTTTGAACTGTGAAGCCTCCTCGCTCTTGCTATACCATTTACTCTCGACACCTGAGATCGGGCGTCGTACATGTTATTCGTGGTTTCAGTCTGTCTTTTTTTTTTTTTTTTTCACAAGTAATGAAACAGAGGAATAAACGGTGCTCATGAACTTTGATTTTCTCGTCCTGATTCGTCCTTTTGATTTATTTTCTTTTGTTTTCCCTCACTCTTTTTCCTTCTTTTTTTATCTCTTCTTTTTCACATCGTTTTCACGATCATATTAGTCCACATATTGAATTACATTCAATGACATTCCATAGCCAGCAATCCCTACTCAGGCTACCCATGGGCTATAAGATTCCCACCTTGCTAATATATATATATATAAATATAAACAAAGAAGAAGAATAAGACGCAAACAAAGGTTGAGAGGAGCATTAAAGGCCATATTATGAGGGGAATTGTTTTCATTTGCAGGCCTTTCTCGTTGACATGTCGGGTCGAAGCCCCCCGAAGGTTGCTGAGAGGGAAGGAGAAGGCTCTGGGAGCGTCGAAACGTTGACTAGTTCTCCCCATAGATACTATCCTAATTTTATTCTCATAATGAACCTTTGTCCGCGTCTCATTCTTCTTTGCTGCATCATACACCACAAGGGACGGGGATCGATTGAACGCCCTGTCGACTGACAGGATATGAGTCGGCCATCTAGCAGGACAGCAGGACTATGGTCCAGACCGTACTGAGACTACGTCGTGCAGCAGTTGGAAACGTACGAACTTCAGCTAACATGCCGTGGCCTACTCATGCCAGCATCGTGTCTCTCTACATATATCGTTTGTATATCTCACTCCGACACCCAGAACCCGTCGCCCCAGGCGAAAGGCGCGTCGAGAGCTCCTTCAACCCAAAAAATCGTGCCTCTCAAATAACTGGATTTAACGAACAGAAAACAAACCCATCAGAGTGCACAATGCTTCTTACAAGACCATGTACGAATAATGCTCTAATGCGCTCCAAGCGAACTGCCAATGCGACCAATGCAAACGTCTGTACCAACCCCTCGCTCTTAAAACCTTGTTAGAACACATGGTGCTGACTTCATTTTAGAATCAGATTACCCATAAAGAAAATATTTAGAGATTGCTGAGTCTGTTTCAGAATTGCTGAGACTACCTTAGTGCGCAATTTGTACACATCGAAACAGTGAAAAGACCTACGATCGCACGAAGAGCATTCGCGTGCAGCCACCCTCCTCATATTTTTCTTTAACCCCTCCCCCCCCAGCATTCGCGTTGTCATGCCGTCACTCAAAGGATGAGAACAATGCCCTTGTGACGGGATTCTAGTCAAGGTAGCCATAAGGAGCAGGCGTCAGGGGGCAGCAAGGGTTGTATGAAACGCTGCCAATCCACTGTTGCCCACGTAATTCCCAGGGTTCCTGTCAAGTTTGTCCTGCTGCGGTGGCATCCCAAGGACAACCGAGGGAAGCACCACCACCCGGATTTACGATGGTAAGGTTGCCTCTTGTTAATTGAAGAGAGGTGAGAGAAAGGGGCGCAGAAAACAGAACACTCTATGCTGGCCGCGCTTGCTTTTGGCGAGGGAGAAACGCATGGACGCTTGACCTGCTTTTACTGCATTTCTTGAAGCGCAACACCTTGCACCATGTTCATTTCAACCCTTTGTGACACTTTCGCAAAAGGAGACACTTATTTCCAACACATATGCGTCAAGTTATTTCAGGTAAATACGAATTGATGCGAAACTGTGAAGACTTACCCTCATAGAGCGCATCTATGGTCCCTTCCTGCACCCGCTGACGTGAGATATAAGAGTTCGTCTTGTCAGCAATGCCATAAATAAAGAGGTGGTCTCCACCCCCGAACCAAAATAGTCTATAAAAATATATGCATATAAGTAAAAGCGCTCTGTATGGTACAGCCCAATGAAGGCACCCATACGAACAATATAAGTTCTACACCTTGATTGATATGTCCACAGTGTGAAGATGCGATGCGAAGATTGATTCCAACCTCGTTACAGACGTGCTTTGTTCAATGTTTGCATAGGTACGACGAGGTGGAGAATGCTGCCCTGGACTGCCGGGCTCGTGTCAGGTGTGCCCAGCCGCAGTCGCATCCCAGGCGCAGCAGCAGGCGCCCCCTCCTGGAATACCAATGGTATGTCTGCTGTCTCTGCTGTGCCACACACACACATACACTTGGTATCATGTTCTTCGACAAGAACGGTTCGCGACGCTGGGACACTGCTTTAAGTATAGAGAGGGTGTCAGAATAAAGCCACATGCACCCTTGTCACCCTACAGCGACGGGTATCTCCGTACTTGACACTCCCTTTAGGCAACATGAAACAACCCTCCTCTTGTAGATTCCCTATATCTGGCCCTAAAACCTCACAGGGGTACTCCTTAGGGAACTTAAGGTTCTTCTCTTTGTACCTCACTGTATACTTCTTAGGGTACCCAACCACGACACACATAAGGTGCTGCACCCTTCCACACTACTAACATTTGTTTCGATACCATCACCTAGAGTGGACATTAACTAGCTGTTTTCATCACCGCTTTAGAATCATCAAACGAGGGAGCCCTACAATACGATGGTAATTATGCCTAACCGCAACTGCCCCGTGTCCGGGTGCCATGTCAGAAGTCTCAAGGTGGACATCTCGTTTTTTGCAGACAATGGCTTCTTCTGACAGCACGCACGCGCTTTTTTTCTCTTTGCACCCTTTGGCAACACGGCGCGCGCTTTCACTCTGCTTCTGCTATGCTTCCACGGTAAAGCTGTCTTAGCCCAGGGCTTAACCAGCTTTGGGCCCTGTTAGAAGGCAACGTCCTTGAATTTACATAGAAGATTCCCGTACATGTTTATTCGGCGTAAGGGAGGGTTCTACCTTTTGAATTTGGTCAGTGTATACAACAGTTTATAACTGATATCGTTTATAACATAATTAACTGAACACATCGTAGCGTCATCCTTAGGTATGCACGAGGAGAAAAAAACCGTGAAGATAGACAGCACCTTCCGCGTCACGTAACGGTGTACAAGAATGAACGGAGCATTCGTCTGGTTGCGTTACAGGTAGTATGCAGATGAATGAGAGAGCGAGAGGAAAAAGACTTAAATAACATTTTCAGTGAGGAATGACCGCTCTAAATCTGTAAACAATTTTCTCCAGCCTACCAGACGGAAACCACGCAACATATATTTTTGA
This sequence comes from Ornithodoros moubata, assembly GCA_029532675.1. Taxonomy (NCBI): domain Eukaryota; kingdom Metazoa; phylum Arthropoda; class Arachnida; order Ixodida; family Argasidae; genus Ornithodoros; species Ornithodoros moubata. Next base: position 12,723 of record JARGYV010089788.1, read on the forward strand.
CGCAGTTACACCTACGCACGGACACGATGAAACTAGTGAAATGCCTACAGCCAAACGGGAAAAACAGAATAGGCATATACTCAGTGTGTCCAGTGTTGTCACCACCACATCAGGTGGTAGCACTTATCTCCTCTAGATTCATTGTGTTTGACCGATGCAACCGGAATCTGTTCCGCGACCAAACGACGTCCTCAAACATCCCGTTTCCCCAGACTCGTAGCCAGGGTGCTCTACGCGAAACAGAAGACTATATTCCCGCCCTGTGTTTGCTGTGACTCCCAGCGGAGAGAATTCTGATTCCAAATGCGCATTTCTGAGCCCCACTTTCGTCTAAGGATATTTGCCCAGAAAATCAAAGGGAAAATTTAATTTCGCAAAACGAACCTGCGTTCCAGGTCTCATGAATAGCCCATGAAGAAAAGCTACCGCTGTTGTTCCGGCCGAACGGGAAACACGGTATGTGCATGTCTGATGCGGCTGCCTAAGAAGGCTATCGAGGATAAAGATACCGTTGCGATGCTGTTGTCTGCAACGTCGCCCTTTTTCACTTTTGAGGGCTTCTCCCGCTACCCTTGCACCCTAAAGGTGTCCAATGTTTCTGAATCCATACGCAGAAGGAGTAGATTCTTTTTGTTTCATATTTGTTTGTGCTTTTAACATGCTATTACACGGGGTTCGGATACTAGTTATAGATTGTTCACAGAGTAGCTGGAGCCTTTTTGTCCTGTCATGTCAAGTATCACCGTTCGATGCGCTCGTGCATATTAAGAGGGCGTTTTTAAAGCATGTCGCAACGAACGTTTCAACTCTTTCACCAGTTTGCTGAAGTTCTTGCTTCAGAAGAGACATTAACAATGAACGAAATTTGCGTGCAACATGTCTGTAGGTTACTTACGGTAACTTTCGCGAATTGGTGTTAGGCTAGCTCTAATATAAGCAAGTGAGGGTAGACTAGAGTCCCTATGGTTTCTCCTCGCTATACGACCGAATGAAGTGAAGGAACCAGCATGTTAAGGACCGACACAAATGTGGAATGACCATGACCATGGAATGCAACACAGGTTGCAGTGTGCTCTAGTTGGCAGTCTCAGCACTATTGGTTTTGCAGCAGATGGTATCATTTGATGCTATACATTAAGGACTTTGTTTCTTTACTCACTGTTTCAATGGCGCTATCTGCATACGTAGTATAGAAAACACTCTCGAAGACAGTCCCCAGAAATTGTGTGCCTAACCTATTTTACTTGCTTGTTTCCTATTCCCTCGTGATACCCTTCCCTTCGCAACCGGCAAGCAGGAAGTTCGCCTAAAAATGGTCGACCCCAAGGGATTCAGCAAATCCTCCACTTTGGAGAACACGGTGAACGGCGCCCCGGACATCGAGGCTGCCTTCTGCAAGAACCCCAACAAACTCTTTGGCGTCAGCCCTTCGGACATCGACAAGTACTCCCGCGTGGTGTTTCCAGTTTGCTTCGTCTGCTTCAACCTCATGTACTGGATCATTTACTTGCATATCAGTGACGTCCTACCAGACGATGTTAACGAGGAGTAGTGACCTCGTAGTGGGAAGGGGGGGAACTCACACACACATACACCACACACCGCCACAGAATCGAGAAAACGCTCAATTTTATATACACTTTCACTTCTTGTCCTCTCCTCTTTCTCTTTTATGTTCTCTTTGTACCATTCTCTGTTTATCTCTATCTATGCTTAAGTTACCGTGCCCCGCTTACACCTGTGTCTTGCACTCTTCTATGTATACCAGCAGTAAACTCTTCGCAGAAGTCTTCGGCAGAAAATCAAACCATGATGTACAGAGTCTGGTCTTAAGCCTAAAGTGTGCGCCCATTACTATGAACCTCCGAGGCGTGTCACACGACCGAAGCAATGAACGCGAATATATCACGTGAATTTTCTTTGTTTGTTTATTTTTTTTCAGAAGCTGAATCCAGATGTGTCAAGCACCCTTGGACTCAGTGAATCAAAAGACTAAGACTCGCGACAGAAGTTCCTGACGGAGAGCGCGTGATGAGGAGACTTTTGCGAAGAGTCTGTATATGTCATGTGACGAGCCTTTCTGATTTTCTGAGACACGAGTATCTTCTCTCGCACCACTTCTTCTGTATCACACTGACTCGTTCTCTTTCTCTAACTCACTCACGAGTCTGGCAACGCTGACTCGTCTCATCACGGACACGCGGTACATAAAACGCGGTTGCGCTTTTTCTTCTTTTCTTGGATCCCAACGATATAAGAACTTTCTTCTTCAAGATCATTTTTGCAACCCATTCGTTTTGACCAAACCCTACCCTAAATCGTTTCAAAGCCACTTGGACAACGCCGACAACGGGAGACGAGAAAATTATTTTCGATATAGCCGACAGTTGTCATACCACGTGTCGATGTACTACAAAGCCTCGAAACTGTGCTCGTCCGTGCTGGCTGTTGTGTGTGTGACCCCTTTTCAAAATGACAAGCGCTGCACGGTGCTTGAACTTTTCCTCCGTCGTCCTTGTGTGTTGAGAGGCTTTGACGCCACCCCTTCCCTCATAACAAACACCGCGATTGTTCGGAACCCTGCACGGGTATTTCAGACGCTGCCCAGAGATGGCGGCAATTTTCACTCTCCCTCTGCCATTCCGAAAAGCGTTCTTTTCTTAGCTGCATCGAGGCGATTGGAAAACTGATCTCGTTGGACCAGACCCACAGAGTAGGAAGCAGATTTTGCATGGAGTGCGAGGAAGTCACTCGTTGAGAGAGAGAGTACGACATCCCTTAAAAGGCAAGGTTCACCCAGTTAGACGTGGTCAGTTGGTCAGGTTGACAGTCGCCATGTTTGCTACCCTTGATGACAATCCAAGGACAGAAGTCACATGAAGTTGCAAGGGAGCACCCTACCGTGATAACTGGTTCGAATGCTGTGGGGAATTTTGAAGCGTACTCTTAGTTCCAGTGAACATGGAAGGTATCCCCCTTCGCTCCCAAACTGGTTGATCGGTTGATCATACTCTTTCTCATAGAGTGACACCGCGTACAGAACAGAAAGCGCCACCCAGGCATTCACCCAGTCAGGAAGAAACCAGAAGGCTTCGACGAGGGAAGAAGAATGTCCTTGCGATATCGTTGTCCTCCAAAATGGCGAACACACGATTGGCACCGGGATGAGCTAGGATGGAGCGTTTCTGGCTCTCGCGTCACTTCAGTTGATCAAATGTAGCGCGAACGCACGCGTGTTAACAAGTGTCCGTGAAAGGCCAGATTACTCTGCACGTTGCATGCATGACTTGCTGTGTTTCTACACTGAGTTGCATACTCCTGCCTGTGCATGGATGTCCCCCTCTCTTCCATGGACGTAGAAATGCTGCGGAGGTGGTGCGGTGTATCTTGCAATGAAGGGCTTCGTCTCCATTTGCCTTGAAGCCTTTGTTTCGACAGTGTGTGGCGTTCCTGTAGTGAAGTTCCTGTATCGAGTCATCAGCCGCCGGGAACAAACTAAACAGCAGCTCTATCAGTGGGCCACAGTGAATGTTGTCATTCAGCATATACGTATGTAGTTATAATGTGTCTGACAACAAATGCGTTGTTCAGTAATCGGAACTCTTGCGATGACACCGGGGCCTCCGTAGCAGCTCTACTTCCCATCAGGTCCACACCCATTTCACCGAATGAATCAGACAGCCATAGAAATATATACACCTGACTCGGCGTGCAACAAGACGTGGTGTGGATGAGTGTGTGTCGATTCAGCAGCGCATCGTCCCGGGTCTCTCAGAGTATCTCAGCCAGACGACGACGACGCATGATGGTCTTGTGCAGTAGTCGCTGTCCTGCAAGAAAAAACCCTGTCATCGTGGACAACCCATGTTAAACGATTGATTGACTGCAGCTTGTGCAATTCGTGGGTATCTCCAACGGCACATAGCACCGTCCACTTGTGGGTCTGCTCCCCGAGCATTCGGTGTGTTTGGCCTCTAAACATGTACATTGACCTTAAGGCACACGAGACACTCTAGCTCAATCTTCCGCGGCGTCGCGTCGCCAGATCAAGTCTTTCGTCTTGTCACTCTTCAGACAAAAGTCTCTCATCCTGCAAACTTCCGTTTCCCAGTAGGCTTCCTTTACTTAGTTCTTTTTCTTTTAATTTTCCAGTTGCGGTTCAGTTGATCATGCCTTTGGTGGCGCTGCAGTCGCGCTTGGATGAGACGCTTTCCACCAGTGGGTTGTGCCCCACGTTGGCGCTTTTTCGGTGCAGGACTCCGTAAAGAGTCAGGGAAACGCTGCAATGGGACGACTGCCATCAAGAAGTAAAGAGTTCGGTTGTCATTTCCTATGGCCCCGCGAGTCAAGAAGTATGTTATTATATGACGCAACATCCTGAAACGACGAAAAAACGTGGACAAGCGCGAAGGACTTCAGCAGGCTGAATTCTTCTCGCACAGGCGAGTATAGTTCTCCACTTCGACATGTAGCAGTCTTCATAATTAAACTAATCTGGACTTGCTAACAGCTGCCTCTCCAAGATTACTAACTGCGGCGCCACCGACTGCTTGATAAGCGTCATAAAAATAAAAAAATTGTTTGTAACATGCTGACAGCAAGGTTCAGGCATACCACATGATATGCTATCCATGATGACGATGATGCGATGACTTAGCTTCCTTAGCCGGCTCAGCTACTTGAAAACAGCATATAGTGTGTGCCGGTTTGTTGTTCCTTCCCCCAACGTCTGTGTGTGTATGCGAGTGTGTGTCTGATTATATAAGCGTGTATCTGTAAAGTACTTGAAAAAAAAATGTGGTGTGAAACGGAATTATGTTAAGAAGCGGTTCGTTCCTTAATTTCAAGAATCCCTCGTTCGTAGGTTTTTCCTTCAATGTTCGTGCTTTTCTTCGCAGTTTGAAGGGTTTTAAAAAATATACATATATACACATGTATGTCTATGACAAGATGTAACCATCCGGAAAAAAAAAAAGATGAGGAAGAGAACTGTAGTTATCGGGTTACCGCAAAAGCGCTTCTCTCATCGAATAAGAGAGGGACGTTTTATGAGATTGTAGGGACCTTCAGCTCGAGTTTTAGTGAATCGATTATTCCACAATTGGAATTAGTTTCTGTTCCGTATGTACGCTACGAGA
>JARGYV010089789.1:0-27692 GCA_029532675.1 Ornithodoros moubata
TTTATATTCGTTTTTTTTTTTGTTTTTTTTTTTCGCAGGTGGCATAAAATATCACCAATTATTGTTGGCAATCTTATGTACTCTTTTATTATATTACACACGTATATATATATATATTTCCATCAGAAACTGTCGTAAGCGCGACCATGCGACTTGTATCGACATGGAAACTTTCCAAAACTGTTAATAAAGCGGCTCACTACAATGTACAGCGTACAGAAGCTGTATCGCTCCGGGGATCTCGTATTTAAATTGCAGGAATTCGTGGCGCCACCTCTTCTTCTTGTCTGTAACCGGATTGCGAAGTGCGAGCCCGAAGCACCACTGAGACGTCTGTCCTGTCTCGGATGAAAAAGAGAATAGAAACACTGCATCGTAACATTACTATAACCGAAGGCAGGGCGATCATTCAGAAGAGCGAAGAAACTTGGAACAGTCTGTCGCTCCTGCTGCTTCTGCTTGACGGTATGGATTACAACTGCGCACGGGGTGCTTTCGTGCAAGACGCCTTCAGGGTAGATACTACCGAAATGAATAATTGCATTTTTTGGTGGCTCTCTCTGCCCAGAAGGTAAGGCCATCGACTATGTCTTGCTTTCGAGTATGAATTGGTGAACGAAGGATGAACGATGCTTAACGCAACTCTTTTCCCGCTTACTTTACGTTTAACATTCTACTATCCAACCAGCTTCGAACAATTTAATCAAGGCTCTGAACACTCACGGCCTCCAGCATGAGCTCTTATCAGGCGGGCTTGGCTGATGGACGTAAGATGTGTACTATACGTATCGCAGAAGTGCTCGCGTGTGTGCACGTATCATACTCGCGTACATACTACGTGAATTTAGTGAAACCAAATAATAACGTGGTCCAGGAAGACAGATCGAACAGCGTCTACAGAAGAGATTAGACGGAACCTTCCTACGATCTGCTGTGTCCAACACATTTTTGTCTTCTCAAAGAACCTTGCCTGCTTACCTCCTCTATTCATTTAAAAGCAAGCAACGAAAATCTCATCACAGGCACAGCGGGAAGGGCTTCCGTTTCTCACGAGGCCATCAGACACTGCTTCCATATGGATATTGAGACATTATACACGCGTAGAAACCAAATAAGTTGCAAGGCAAATGAAGTAGTTCATTATTTTAGCCACGAAATCCCAGCTTCCTCCCCCGCAGCGTGTCCTTCAGAAGTGTTAATGAAAGGCAACGTGTTCCGGTTATTTTTTTCCCGCTCGGTACAACATACTCGTGTGTTGCCGCATATACATTTGTGATCTGACAATGTTGTTGTACACTATGGGTTATACAGATTGGAGTTAGTGAGCTGATTTGCATGTATATGTGTACGTGTCCTTCGTGTCTAATTACGCAGCGCCACTCTCGAGTGGGAAGCTCCGGAAGGGCGTAAAAACATATTTCCTCAGATATATTCTTGTGGGAACGCGTAAGGTATGCAATGGAAATATGCTTAGTATACTGTCCATGCAGCTTCCGAATATAGGTTCGACTTTGAAACATACATATCCTGTGATTGCACTATTAACATTCCCTGAACAGTTGGTGCACCCTTGCCGCTCTGGTCAAGTTATCTGGTTGTGTGCCAACTCAAGGCTGTACATTTATTTTTGTTTTTTTACTGAACCATCATTGTTTGTAGCAGTCTGATGTATTCAAAGAAACTGACAAATTTAATAGATCGTGAACACAGTAGCTGTCTTGTGATGTAAACCCACCAATTATCATTATTGTCGCTACCCCGTTTGTTGTTTATCCGTCTTTTAGAGTCATCAGTATGTATATACCTGAAACTGTGTTGAGCAGTGTGCACGCGGAGTTGTCCCTTAATGACGGCAACTTTGAACGTTTGCCAGTGCAAATAATGTTACGGACAGAAAATAGCATCAGATGACTGATGCAACCGAGCTGGCCTTCAGATACAACACTTGATATATTCTTTAATTCAATCGAAACCTTTTTCGTGATTGTTGCTAATGAATATCGTCTATCGCGACACAACCTTTCCCGCAATTACAACCTTGCGACAGCCTTTGGTCGATAATCCACAAACGGTCTCGCTTCCAGGACATTCCGACCGTTGCTTGCTTCGAATACCGCCCTCGGGATTCGAACGTATATCACGGTATCACCAGAATGAACGGCTTCCCCTAGGAACCCATATTTAACGAAGGTATACAACATACAAAGACGCCCATGTAGTCGCTTCTGCTCTGGTATTAGCGCCATGTTGATAGGCACGATCTTGTCATCAAGTTGCATCACGTACCACATGGACTATTATCTGCAATCTCCCTATCACTCAGATAATTAAAAGAATGCGCTTTCTGTGCGCATCAGTTCCGTACACGTGGAAAACGTGATCGCAGTAAAGTGCTGTTCAGCTTCACTGCAAAATTAATCACTTCGTATAATAAATGTCCCAGCGGTCACGATCTCATCCTTATCCACTTGCTTATCTTAAACAACATGTGCATAACATATTTAAAACAGAGATCCTCTGTTCTATCATAGCACAGTGAGAAACGTTACATCGACTAAACCCCGCATGAGCTTATAAAGCCTCAGGCAATGACATGAAAAAATAATCGATGCTTAGCAGGTATTCCGTTGTGTATACGACTCGTAAACGCCCTGCTTCATTCATCCACTGCGATAAGCTTTCGGAAGTAGAACATGCAGGCGAAATCTCATCCTAATCCTCACCGCCATTCAGCTGGCCATCCAGGCTTTCGCGTTTCCCAATGTGCTAACAAAGTTGAAGAACTTCTTCGCGTCGGCCACGTAAGACCAGCGGCATGTTGAAGTTGAAATGAAGTGGGATCTGCACTCAGTGTGTTCCTGCTCCTGCATTCTTCAGGCGGTTTGACTCAAGTTCATATACCTCCACTCATAGCGCGGAGGCATTCAACTCCCAGTCGGCGACCCACACACCTCTCACACAACAGCCCTGCCAGGCTGTGCGCTCCATAATGGCATCGCTACCATGGGAGTCCACGGAACAGATCACAAATTAAACTGTCAAACCACCTGCGTGCATCGCGCGGTCGCTTATTAAAAACCCGCAAAAACAAATGACAGCCGGCAGCAAAGGTCAGGCGCTTCTGACTGCAACTGTTGCCACCTTAGCTGCATATAGACGGAGAGAGCGAGAGAGCACGGCGCGCCTCCTCTTCAGCTAAAAGTTGAAAGCTCATGCATATACACAAACTGTCGCTGAGATAAATGGCATCAGCGACGCGCGGAGTTAAAGAACTCCGCCTGCTTTTGGCCACGATGCTAGCCGTCCGCGTTCAAAACATGCGAAGCTTACATGTCCTCGGGACGAGGCCTATCGCCGATGCTTTCTGGGAGTCAACAGTCTGTGAGTCTGGAACACGCGATGCTGCAATCAGCAATACCGACGCTTAACAAAGGTCACGGTTACGCCTCTTCGACCCGTTAATGTCGCAGCGACACGCGATTCCAACTGTTTGTTTTGTGCGTGTATTTAGTGTGCACTGTTAGCTTTACTTTGCAAGATGCCCCACCTTTTTAACATAGGTGATTACACCTTCCACGCATGTAGTCACCCTCACAGGGTATACAGGAACGAAAATAATGGGAAGACCGAAGCGTCTGGTATCCTGCTGGATAAGATGCTGAGTTACGACTGTCATTCCGGTCGTGTTTACACACAGTGAAGGGAACTTGTCCCTGTCCACAACGTATTAGCGTGCTGAGGTCCGTATTTTTGGGCATTGAATTATACCAGCAATTAAAATAATTACAGCTGCTGTGATGGTGGCACCAAACATATTGTTAGTGAGGCGTCATTAGGCAGTTTATGGGGGCCATTACGGAGAATGGCTCGGCGGTAGGTAGGGGCAAACTTCAGTGTCACTGGTAACATCCAGGTGAGATGGGTGCTACAAAGGTCAGAGGTCCTGTCATGGTTTTATGGCCTGCAAGCAGTTATTAAAGCATGTTCCGGTTGCTGCTCGCAAGCATTATCTCTGGGACCGAGATCAACAGCTGTAATCGATGCCCAGAACGGGGTGCTCCAAGAGGGCTGCACGCTTGGGAAGGTTGACTGTAGATCCTGAAGACACATTCTTTTTTCTGACGCACAACTTTGCGTTCAGCTTTCTGGACTAGGTAGTTTGATCACGACTAAGATTTCTTCTGAATGGCTAGTTTAGTGACATGTATTCATTCAGTTATTATAGGGGCAACTTTGATCGTAAAGACTGAGAGTCACGAACTTACGGTTCGAGCGTTCCGTGTGGTTTAGCGCATGACATAATGAACAATCTCGTGAAGCAAACCGGAGAACTTCTTTTCAAGAGGAAAGTTCAGTCGGAATCTGCGGAAAAGTAATTTCAGTGGTCTTGCTGCCAAAGAAGGCGTACGGGGTGGTGTACACGTTAGTGTGTATCCTGGGCAGCAGCAGCACACCTGTCGCTAGTTCGGGAAACATTGGTTTCCTGTCACCCGGGCACCTGAGCGCTCCAGAGCGCTTAAGGGGATGTACAACGCTGGGTTATAGAAAAACGTCGTTCTGTATGGCCTACCTAAAGGACACGATTTGTCGCTGTTCAGATCGGTGACGCATCGGCCGATTTCATAAGAATTCGATTGTGTTGAGCGGCCAACGATCGGTTCCATTGAGCTTGCAACACTGGCCTTCTGTTTTCAACTGATTGTCCTGTTTTTTCCTGCGCTTACCTTCTCGATTCAAAGTTCCAGATTCAGTCTGAGTCGAGCGTGGCAGAGTATAATATTTAGCCATTACTAGTTGCACATACATGACGTCTTGCACACGACAGCGATACGAAGTGGACTGGGATCATTCAAGGTGCACATAGCGGAAACAAGCGATCAAATGTGTCGCTTTCACATTTTCGTGATCTGCAGACTTTTCGCTGACGACGATTTATAGCAGCTGTTTTCGCCTGCGAACACCGGCATTTCCTTTCTTGTCCGTCTGGTCATCACGCTCTTCAAAGTGCAACAGGCTCATCCCTGGAACCCATTATAACATGGGTCAACGTGGCCAACGCCGACATGTCACTTGAGCACATTGCGGTATTACGGTGACTGTCGGGGCACAGTGGAGTATGTAGTAACGAAGAGGCTGGCAAGGATGTCAGCGAAGCTTTTGGATTCTATATACAGGAGCAGATGGCCAAGATGTGGTTGAATGGCGTCATGCGGTCTTCGTTCTTCGCGTATTGGCCCCATCTTCCCGCATTCTCTCCCCTCCAAGATGGTAACATTCGTCATATCAGTCATTCGTCGACTTCGACTCAATGTCCCACTGGCTTTCTGGTTCAAAATAGGATCTTCGGACAAGGCTAGTTGCCTTATTTGTAATCCATGTAAGGAGAGCGAAGACATTTTACATTTCTGTATCCGCTTTACATCGAACCAGCACACACTCAAACAACAACACATAAGTGGTGGCGATGGTGCCTGGGGTAGATGGCACTTAGCCAAAGAGGGGATTGGTCAGGGTCGTGCTCACGTAGTCAGGGATGGCAGTCAGTTAGTCACATAAGAGTTGATGGGATGTTTTCCTGCTGTGGCAGTGCCTTATCCCGTTGCTTAGGAGGCACATACTTCAGAACAGCCTACAAGGATTGAACAGTTAGCCTTCTAGCTTAGAAACAGTCCTCCAGAGCTGGCCAAGTACATAACGACACCATGTGCTCCTCACGCTACTGATATATCCATCGAGGACACAGATGTTGTGGACATCTACTAAGACAATCAGTGACAGCATGTGGGGACTCAGACTGGCCTTGGCAGAAACTAGCCGCAAAAATTTCATTTATTCATTTTATCCTCTAGAATATATAGATATCTATAGATATCGTTTCTTTGTGCTCATGGCTATAACCATGGTCTTGGCAAATTTGACCAGAAGTGACACACACGGCAAAACAAAGCAAACGTGAAACAGAAAGTTAAAAAATAAGCGAAAATAGTGATTGGGAAAGCCTTAACAAATCGTCGAGGAATCACTAATTCAAGATCGCGACGGTTTGTGAACACCAAATCACGTCGACCGGCGAAACAGAGGACGAGTGTCTACGCAAGCACGCGTCTTCTCCTTCGCCCTTCAATGGGAGAAACTACCTTGCGCAAAAGGTTCCTCTTACACAAAGCAGATCGGACCGTCGTCATAAGGAAGCGTTTACTTTTTGGCCCACTTTCTCCCCCAAAAAGCCAAGAAGCAAGAAAGAAAACAATGAAAAGCGAATCTTTACAGAAGTTCGTCACGCTTTCTTGAGCACCCAGAGAACAAAGGCATTTCTCTGGTTCCTGTAAATCTGTGTGTCTTTTTTTTTATTATTCCGCTTCTGATTTCTCTTACTTGTTGTATATCAGCCGTCACTAGAGCGCAGTCATCATCGGTGGTGCGTGAAATGTTCCAGAGGTATCTGGGTAGGCATGGCGTGCGTTGATGACGTCGTGTTACCTGAACGCGCGTGTGTCACGCAGTTCATCAAGGACGTGGTATTCCCGGGGAATTACCTCTATTCCGACGAACGCTTCCTTTACTTACTGCTTTGCTTAGCAATGACCTTAATGAAGAAGGTAGCGTTCCTATATAAAAGTCAGGCAATTAGCAACAGTCTCTTAGTTTATCATGATTTAGCGTAACGCCCACATTGTCTTGACTAGGCTTGATGAAGCATGCACATGCGGGTCTGCCCTCCGGGAAACTACAGGCAAGGTGTTAGAGACAAAAGAAAATAACATATGATGTATGGCTGCAGGTTCTTTTTTTTTTTTTAGTTATAAAGAAAAATAAAAAAAAAAGAAAGTACTGAAGGTCGCATGCAAGGCTGCTGTCCTTGTCCTTTATGCTTGAAGACAGGATGTCACTGTTGTATCTTGCACCGCAACGCTATGAATACGGGAAATTCCCTTTGTCGCTGTTACATGATTCTTAAGAGATCATACGTAATAGTCCTTTACGGCATCTAACTTTTTTATTTCCTTGGACGTCTTCTGTGCTCCTACTATATTCTACAAGACAATAAGACGTATAGTACATACAAGTGTATATAATATACAAAACATAGCAAAGCTCAAAACCTGTTTTGTTTGTTTTATTCGTGAGTTTGTTTGTTTTATTCGTGAGTTTGTTGGATTTTCTGAAGGTTAAGAGCGGTTTACTACCTTATTTTTATGAGGATATGTTATCGCTGCTCGTCCAAAAGCCAGTGCGAGGGCTTCGCATCCTGCCGGCCACTAAAGTGGCTCCAGGTGCATGCTTGTCGACAAACTGACCATTCCGGCACTCGTCAGGCGTCAACTCCTGCAGCTTCCCGTCCAGAGATCCCCAATGGCCGTATTTATATATTTATAACCAATGATAAGATTATTCGTGATGAAAGGAACCGTAACCTCAGTCCACCATTATTCTCGTCTCTCTCGTCCTTTCACAAGCCATTCCCTGCTTAGATTTCAAGCATGTGCATCCTTAGCAATACACGGGCATATTTCTTCACAGAGGGAAGCTCTTCAAGGTGCTGGTCACGTTCGACATGTCGCCGTATTCCAGACGCTATTTCTTCGGTGGGCGCCGAATGTACGGTTTAAGTCAAGCTGTTAGATAAAAGGGTTGTCGTAAACTGCGAGTACTAAATTTTGATAGCGACGTAAAATGGTTGTCTCCCGCTTCGTATTGCTTTTTAGAAATCGACCTACGCGTTTCAGCCACAAGCGATGTCGACAGCCGTAATGCTGGCGTGTCGCTTCGTACAGCCATGACCTTCAAGAAAAAGCACTCTGAAAAAAAAAATAGATGAATTTTTATAATTTTGTAACTATAACCTACTATAGTAACTTTCTGCTGTAATTCTTCCTAATATTTCTACAATTCTGTTCATGCATCGGGAATGGAATAGGCAGCAGGGCAGCATATGCTATGGCTTTATTGTTGGCGCGGAAAGATTACTGAACCATAGGTATCATTGAAAGAGATTTGAGATTTGGAGGTGATCTCCGGAGTCGACTAGAAGGGTACTAAGCGGGTGTACTGAGCATTGAGGTACAAAGCGCTGGTAAAAGTTCTACACGGGGAGGACCTACCGGACATCCCTCCTTACATATATTTAAACAAGAGAAACTGTTGCTCTTGCCACCAAGATGTCGTCAACATAAGTGAAGGTAAAAATAGTCTTCAGTAAGTCTGTGTCGCATTCTGCAGTCCAAATGGAATTCGTATGTACTCGCGTCGTAGGAAACTCTGGCGGAATCACGTCGAGTGGAGTGATGTTGTGTGTTATTGTATCTGTTTGACTCGTCAAGGGGAACTAGAGCGCGAGGAGTCAATAATTTAAGCATGTAACTAAGAAGAACTGCTTTAACATGCCCCAACATGTAATGGGTAGATGGAATGAAGATAGTAATGTTCCAACGAACATATGACATTCTCGTGCGGGTCACCAAATGTAGAGGACATGGTATTCCTCTCTACTACTCCCGATCGCAGACGATAGAATATTCTGGAGGGCCAGGTGGACCGCCCAGGGGGAAGCTTCTCAACGCGTGGCCTCTGTCCAGGCTTCAGCGATGGCACTGCTGAAGCTCTGTCACGCGTGACGGACTTGTGCTTCGTCGTTGTTGTCCACGGCCGTCGCACACTATGGAATATTTTGGATCATTTGCGATTAAAGGATGATAATTGTAATTATACTAACAAATTCAGCAAAGCTGGCATCGCAGAAAGTAAAAATGGTTTTGCATAAAGCAACGCCCTGAATATCAGCAACTAAGATACCCTAACAAATCAGGAATATCATGCTCTTCATTGTTGTAATGATTAATTCGTGTAAAGAACAAGCGCAACTACAACAGACACTTTAATGACAATGGCATGAAAAAAATCAGAAAAGACAAACACAGCATAGATACACAAAAGTGAGACACAGCAAATGGTTCCGAATCACAGAGCCAGCGCCACCGGCAAGCGACGTGAAGACCGGTTCTTCCCTTCTCAGTCATCTCCCTCCCTTCTTTCGCGTTGTCTACTTGTGCCCAAGCTCAAGGTTATTTTTCCACATGAGGTTGGTCCACCAGCTTGCCCGCGTTTATGAGGAGCCGCTGAGTCCAGAGGGCCTCGTTTTAGGGAACCTCGTTTTAGAGGCCTAATTTATGAAGCCTCGATTTAGGGAAAAAGAGAGCTTTCAGAGAGCTTCCCTTTATCCTAGGGGTCCGCTCGTGAGAATAATTAGGCAAGAACGTGGTGACCAGGGCTGGAGTTCATCTCGGTGGGTCTTGGCGACCTTAGTCGACTGCAGTGAACCGAGTAGTCCGGTGTTTGTGACGAATTTCATGAAGAATCGAAGCACATAAATGTAATGGTGTTCAGTAACGTGGAGTATCTCTCGCGTAACGCACTGCACGAAATGGAAAATGCAGTTTCTAACGTGTGTCAGTAGGTGCTGTACCAGGTTTCTGCATGGTGCAGGGTCTTCGAGAAGAAAGTTAGGGGTTGCCAGCGCTTGCCGATGTTGTAGCGCCGCAGTGAGTGCAGTGGAGGACGTGTCGACCACTGCAGTCGACACGTATGGATGGTAGGCGAACTCGGGAGTTGGATGGCTGAGGTGCGCTGCCGATGAAAATAGTGTCTCAATAACAACGAAGACATTGGAAGCAGATTCGGTCCACATAAGGCCGGGAGACGAGTCCCCTCACCTCGGGACTAACGTGTAGAGCCGGCATATGGTCACGACCATGTCACCAGAATTGTGGACGCAGGCAAAGTGCAGGAGTAAATCGAATCGCGGTTAGAAGGTGCAAAGAAAGCTGCTAAGGGCGTGTCGCGCGTTCGCGATTGGTTTTCCGTTGTCATGTTCATCGCCAACGCCGAACGCTACACGGCAACTTAGGCCTGGTGGGCACCAGTCGCCAGGATCTGTCCAGGTGGTGCGCCTTGGGTGGTGAACAGACGACAACGGCAAACTCGATATCACGAAATTGTGCCGGGGGTCCGGCAAGAACTGCGCTGGGGGTTGCAAGCGTGAGGGTATGCCTCGAACAGACAAGCCAGTGCTGTTTTCCTGTAGCCCTACGTGTCCGAATTCGGGCTATGCAGCTGCGGATGGGTGAACTATACTGCTTTTCGCTCTTACAGTAATGTCACCAACCCAGAAGGGAAGGGGCGCCCGTCCAAATTCCGCGAGTGAGCGAGGCGTAGGTAGGCGTGATGATCACCCTTTTCGATCCTTCGTCGACCCCGCCAGTCACTGTTACATCCTGAACTCATTGCGGAGCAAGTGGCTCTTGTCTTGCGAGCTCACTGTTCGGAGATACGGCTTGTACATTGTCGAGATTCTTGCCAGGGACACAGAGCCCACTGTTCTTTTGGAATAGTTTGTTGCCGTATACACGCTCATCTGATGCATGTTTTGCTCCGACTTTGAAACAATACTCACAGGCATAAAGGCACAGCAAGCACACCATTCAGTGTCCAGAGCAGATGTACTCTAGTACTTCAGCTAACAAATTTCTCCGCTATTCTGCTCTTGTCTCACTTGGCCGTTTCTCTTCATGCTTGGCATAGGGGTGCGCATAGAACAATACCGAATACAAGAGACTCCAAAACCCCTAAAAAAATCATCTTCAGATGCACCAAAGAAAAAAAGATCCAAATTCCGCGCACAAGAGACCTGGTGGAACGAACCAACATATAGGCACGTGCCGTCAGACGATGCCAGTTTCCGAAGAGAAATCACTTTCCCGGCGGTTTTATTCGCAAGCTGCTCTTTTTTGTTTCTCTTTAAAAGAAGCAGAACAGAAGGAAGTGGGCACCGAAGCGTTATACCTTTCTCGCCAAATATCGCCTTTGAAGAGCGTAATAATACCGACTCCGTCTATATCACGAAGTGTACATAGTATTTCCTCGTTGTCCGTTCTTAAAAGCTCTTGTTATATGCTCCAGAACACCTGCTCGATATCTAAAGAACAAAAAAATAAAAATAATAAAACGAGGAAACAATATCAACGTGAACGAGATTTTTTACTTTTCATTATTTTACTAAAATGCTAGCAGAGGGCTTCGCCTGGTGTCGTCAGTGTATGGCAAGTACTGTGATAATTGAAAGGAATACAGTGCAAGCAGAACGTAAGCATTTTCCGGCATATTCCGACTGTAATATGTGCTCTGCTATTTGTAATAATATTAATAATTGGTGGGTTTACGTCGCGAGACAACTGCGATCATGAGCGACGCCACAGGGTAGGACTGCGGATAATTTCGACCACCTGGGGATCTTTAGACGTATGCCGGAAATCTCCGACACACGGTGCCAGTAGCAATCTGTATAACACTATCTAATATAAACTGATACTAAGTAAATGCACGCGTTGACCTTGTAATGACGTGTTGCGGCATGCGGCCAATACGCGGCACCTTCTACCTTTTCCCTCGTAAGACGCTTCGCTGTTATCGGCAGCAAGATTCTTAAAAAGCGTTAATTACCATCAATGCCTCCTATTATCCTGGTATAATACGAAGGGAGAAAGATATATGGCGAAAATTTGGAGATGCTCTTTCTCCTATGGTGGAACACGATTACGTGGACTGATAGCGTAGCTCGCACCGCATAATGAGTTGAGCAGATGAAGGGCAAAGAAAAGGCAAGATTGCTGTTCACGAAGAATTGGGCATCGTGTTCAACGACGGCCCTGATCGCTCTTTCATGAAGCTCTTCATCCCCTCTCAGCATCTTCAGACCTTTCTTTGTCGCAGCCGCATAAGACGTATCACGTTTCTTCTAGCGGCACAAGCTGATTGGGTGGATTTGTGTACAATATAAACATTGATATCTAGCACACAATCGTTGTTTACTGCGGCAATTAATGTTAACTTTTCAGGCCTCACAAGGGCGCAAATGAGAAGACAACGAAACAGAAGATAAATAAGCATTAAAAACTGAGATAACCCGGTGATAAATAGATGGTTTTTGAAAAAAGCAGTTTGACCTAGTAAAAATCAGCACCGAGATAAGATATTGCGCCGCAGTGCTCTGGGCTACCAAAGACCAAAATAACAGGGCAAGTGGAACAGCTGAATGAGCAGTCGCGCTGCTGCTTCCTCCGCGCGACCTGTGGGCAACAACCCTGTTAGCACGTGCGACAGTTCCTCCAAGACTGAAAAGGAAGGTGATTAATCGTCGGTACGGTCGACGGGTGGGCGGTCGAGGTGCGACCGTAACTATTCGTCACTGCGTGACGCTGAAGACACAGACCGCAGCTCGGCGCCGAAACGTTGTATTTCAGTTTTTAGGTTGAAGGCTGCACGGTGCCAAACTGATTACAAAAACAGCGCGTGAATGGGAGGTCCAGGACCACCAGCGATGCCCACCGGAGTGAAGTATCGCTGGCAAAAATGCGCCTCATGTTGTTTTATGTCATTATGAGTTCTAGAAGTACAAGTACTGCGTTGTAAAATAGAATGCAATAAATGTTCTAAAGGGAAAATGCACTTCACAGTAAAAAAAAAGTAAAACCTGGAATCTGTGATACTTTTATTTAAATTATCCCGTTAGCTACATTCTGTTGAAGATATCCTGCAGATAGTCAGTTGGAGGTAGGCATTTGAATAGGTATGTAAGCGATAGACGCATTATGTTCTATGCACGCCTGTACAGAAGTGGTTCAATTTCTCTTCAGGAGTAATTAATTATTTATTAGTGACTAAGCTAAACCAGTGGTTAAGCTATTTCCAAAGTAGGACCGAGGTCTACCCGCGGCTACAATAGGCATACTGACTGAGAACCACACCTACCTTCAGCGGTATTGCGAACGGTACCGGACATACCCACGGCTAGTTTCATTTGTCAATGAATATTGACTTGGCTACTGAATAATTTTTTTTATTATTATTATCACTTGCATTCTATTGACTAAGCTCTTCAAGTAGTCGGTGTAGCGTGATGATTTCAAGAGTGGAACAAAGTTACGTTGTGCAGAAACGAAGCTGCGGTCAGAGTGGACGTACAAAAGAATCTAAAAGACGGCTACAAGGTCGGCATATGAATATTAAACTGGCACACGAGTCAGGTAACCCAAGCGATCTCCCACGGAGACGTGCGTTGCTTCAGGCGGGTTGGGTTCTGCGCCAGAACGGGACCGTATGGACTGCTATTATGGCAGCCTTGCGGGAACACTTTAAATATTTCACGCGCTGTAAGCAAAAGCACGCCGAAGAGTCTAAAGAAGAAACGCTATCGGAGGGAGCTCAGTGCTCAAGGACGATCTTTTTTTTTTTTTTTTTCCACGTTAGGAGTTCTGGGGACATGACAGTTTGGATGTTGCTGATATTGCCGGCGGGTACTTCGTGCATAATTATTACTCTTCACTAGATCGTTTAGGCATGCCACATAAAAAACAGACGACGACAACGACAGTGCAGCAGGCAACTGCATGAGTGTCACAAAGAAGGCTAGGCCCACGGTACTTGATGCATCATGGCCGTGAAGGAACCACGGCGATTGGTCTTGCAGAACGTGGACCATGAAAAGAGAAGGTAACTAATGCGACTTATATAGAGTACGTATGTTGGTCGCGCCGGGTAATACAGAAGTCTTCAGAAGTCTTTAAATGTAGCAAAATTGCCGTCCATAAATCTTTCAAATACGCATTATGAGGTAGGCATATAATTTGACTCCTTCTCGAAGAACACTAGCCTTCTACGGTGTGACCGCTCGCTCTTCTTTCCGTGCCCCTATCAAATCTGTGACAATCAATCTGTGAAGACGGCAAAGTCAACGGGGTCTCCAAATTCTTAATACTCATGTGTGCAGAAAAAACCCACCGCATCACAGTGCCATGAGGAAATGCATGGGACAAGGTGCGTAACGCCTTCATCGCAAGTATTATTGTAGTTTAGTTCGCCAACGCTTCGCTTCTCCTCCCCTGAATGTAATAGAATAAAACCCACGCGCAGACACAAATAAATGCAGCAGCTGATTCCGTTCCTGCGGTAAGCTCAGGCGACCGCAAGCACTGCTTCCGCATTTCCATGTGACGATGTCTAAAATATTCCGCGGTCATTATAAACCTCCCTACTCGTTTCTCGCACGGAGCTTTACAGCATAACCATGATAAATTTATGAGCGTATCTCCTTGCGTGATGCACTTCTTTCTCACAGAGCGCACTTCCAAGCTCCTTTGCAATCGCCATCTTTCTTCTCATTGGACATTTATCACGCAGCTGCAAGGGTGTCACGGAAGTGTTATCCCCATTGGTAGATCTCTTGGAAAAATTGTTGGAGGTCGACCCTTATCAGGGGCCGTTATCTCTTCTTCCGCTCTGCGGGGAGCAACGCGGGCAATTTCACCCACACCGCTTATCTAGCTGACGGTCTCAACCGGGATGATGCGTGTGATAGATTGGTCGGGTGGAATCTGCGTTGATTATTGAAGGGTTGGCTGGGAGAAGTGGCGAGGTTCCGAACGAAGAAATGCATCAGCCGCTTCGACGACCCGTGAGTGGGTGCATTGAGCTTTCCAGCTTTCCTTAGATCTAGGCCGGCAAACTGAGTCACGCTGGGTATCTCGGTCGGCCTCGGTGCTCTCTGTGTAGAGCGAGTGCTCGTTCTCCGGAGTCCCCATTCTCTACGAAGGGTAAAATAGCTCCCCGAACATCGATCATCTGAAAGGAAAAAGGAAGTACATTGATGAAACGAAACGGAATATTGAGATAACAATGTGGCCATGTTTTCGCCCTTCATCTTTGGGGTATTTGAGCATATTACAACCGGGGACTGATCAAAGAGCACAAGACTTTAAAAGATATCTTCGTTTCCTTTAAGGTAGTCCCCGTGGAGGAGTAACAGAACTAAACTCTTCCTGCTATTGTTTGCGTGTCAAGTCAACTGAATGGTGGTGGTGGTAGACTGCTCGACCTCGTCGGTCGAGATAAAGCTACGTGGGAAGAGGGACTTGTGGGTCCTGGGACGGCTTCAAAGAGAACTTTTAACTTGTTACAGAACGACTGTATGGCAGGAACACTCGACACCACGACCTCCCAGTATCGACACAGCGCGATTTCGCAAGTAGCGCTACATACCGTACTACCGTACAGAGTTGTTTGACCGGAGGCAAATGTTCCTTTTTGTTTCGTAAAGTTAATGAGTAGTACGTGGAATCGACGGTGTAAGATTTGAGTATCGCTTCGATGATGATATATCGGAGCCTGCTGATGGGGCGCAAGAACGGGAGAAAGCGTAAACCACCTACAATAGACAAAAAGACAAAAGGCAGAATAATAATAGAATGTATACTAAAGGCAAGGATTGGCAAAATCCTCGAATATTGCATTTGGGGCCAAATAACATCAACGCACTATACTTACTGCACATTATGCTCACTGCACTTGATGCACATTATATTCATTGCACTTGTTGCATATTATATTTATTGCACTTGTTCCACACCACGCTGACTCCACTTGTTCCACACCACGCTGACTCCACTTGTTCCACACCACGCTGACTCCACTTGTTCCACACCACGCTGACTCCACTTGGTTCACACCACGCTGACTCCACTTGGTTCACACCACGCTGACTCCACTTGGTTCACACCACGCTCACTACACTTGGTTCACACCACGCTGACTGCACTTGTTCCATACCATGCTCACTGCACTTGGTGCACACCGCACACTTACTTAACTGCATACCAAGCTGTCAGTACGTCACCATTTTCTTAGTTTTTCTTTCTAACCATAAGTAAGAATTTAAGGGCTATTCGAAGCAGAAGGATATATCTGTGCGAGCTCTGGATCGTGTTTCAGGCAAATTGCGCACTGCCTAATACTGGGCATGGAAATGACAGCCGGGGACCTGACCCCGACTGACTGGAAGAATTAGTCTTATTCACACCGATTTATTCCAGCAGTTAGTACCTGACCCACCTTGGGCCAATGTTATCAGTTTTCTTCTTTATTCTCGCTCCATACAGCAAACCAGTAATTGACACATTGCTATCAATTAAATTAATCGCAGCTCGTGACACGGACAGTCTACCTTGCCACTTTGCAACCTGCTGAGCCAAGTGGACAGTGCCACGAAGCTAAAATTAAATCGTACCTGGTCGTTAACTCTATTCCAGATGGAATCTCACCTCACTCTGTTCATGGTACACTTGCGTTACGACCAATCTGTGCACAAGCGAATATACAAGAACACGCACACACACACACACGCAATTTTTCGAAATCGAAGAGGAGGCAGATCATGACTTCTCTTGGCGCGGAAGCCGCGCTTACCACATTTAATCGAGAACTCCGTGACCCAGCGTCGCCGGGCCGCTTGAACTTTCCAAAGATTTGCCCCATCGAATGATGGGAAAACGTGCCCGCTTTAACAGGCGTTTCTTTAACTGTCGGCTAATCATCTTTCATATTCTCCACTTCTCCTTCTTTCGTTCATTTGAAAGGGGGGACGCAGGCATATACGTACGTGCTCCTTGAAATGACTTCTCCGGTCGTAACTCCATCCTATGAGGTGAAGTCATCTGTCTTCTGCTTGGCACATGTATATTACCGACCGTGCAAGGAAAACTAACAAAGTCGTAATGAATTTGGCGCTTAATGTCTTTGTACCCCAGCGATTTTCTTCCGTTCTTTTATTGCTTTTTTTTTTCTCGCTAAAAAGTTTTTTTTCCCCTTCCGAATATTTATTATCTCATTAGAAACACAGGGTATTTCATACGTAACTAAACACGTAAATGGATGGAAATTACGGCTGTTGGAGCGGGTGTTGTCCCAGGGGTGGCATTGCGGCGAAGCATGTTTTCTGACGTTTATATTCAACCCGTCTAACCAACTGGCGAGCAAAGTTTCAGGAAAAAGCAAAGACTCGCGCAGTGGCACGAGGAAAATCTACTGGCGACTGTTCGCCCCTATTATTAGAAGAAGAGAGAGAGCGAGAGAGAGAGATGTGAAGCTAAAAGCACCGGGCCCAAACCCGGAAGGGCAGATAATATTTCGAAGATTGCACTTGATCTATTTCGCGTTCACCTTGAGCCTGCTGGTTCTTTCTTCTTTGTAGAACACCGCTGCTGTATACCTTAGGAACTTCAAGACTGAGTCGGAGAGTTCACAATTAAAAGACATCAGTTACCCAACAAGTGATAAATGGACTCGTGTCATCCCAGCTATTTCGTAGAACAATGTGTAAACTGGCTTTCATCGCAGCGAAGCCTACACCATGAGTCTGTACGGTAAACTCAAAAGAAGTTTCATCATTCAAACGAGTATACAACAACCGCAGCAAGTTTAAACATGGGTCAGGCCACAGCGTGACCTACCGGCTATTCGTTCTTCACTTAGTGGATAGCAGCAAGCAATTACCCGAGGTTGGCTGCTTTTGTTACAACTGCTTTTGATGCCCAACCCTCTGATGTCTTGCCTGAATCATTTATCTACCTGTCGCGGTATACATATGAGATTGGACCACAGAGCGTAGGTTGCGCGAAGCGCTTTGTGACAAAAGACTTTTAAGCATTTTGAAAGCGAAACCAAACGTTCTGTAAGTGTAGAGTGCACAGAGGAAAGACACTGGGGTCATATTCTCGCGATGAATCGTGTTGAAATATGGGCTAAATTGGTATATCTTTAAGGGGCATTCATTTCAAGTGATGTTGTGGAGATTGTAGTCAGTGATAATTGCAGTGGTAACATTGGTGATGATGTTCACCGGGCAAAGACAGCTGAGACCACATGCATGCAAAACTAGGGTGAGAAAGCAAGTGCACACGCGCACACTCAGATAGAATGCTGGGAATGAGGGGAGACTATTGTCCGCCGGTATGAGGCGTGCCCTTGCCCTATTTTCACCTGATGATGTCATTAAATGATGATGCATGTTAAAGTTCAGCCAGAAGGACAGTCGTGGAACGGAAGAGCAGGTGCGAAGCTGGATGTCTAAGAACATTTCTGTGCTACCTGAGACATAGAGCTAGATGAATCAGCGCTAGATCAGTCTGGGCGCAGACATTACTGGGCAGTAATGTCATTGCAGCAACGAATTACTTTTTCTCGCATCTTAGGGCGATGTATTCTAGACTTTGTCTGATGATGAATCTGGATTACCTGGATCACTGGTTGGTGATTCTAGGTGAAATTTCCTTTCTGCGGCAATGGTGATGCCGACAGATTAGAACGAGACATGGCGAAGTAGTCGGGCAGGGCCTAATATTCTAGGTTGTGCGCCTAGTACGTGCGCCTAGTACTGACATATTTGTGCGGTTGTGACGCAATCCTGTAGATGCGTCAACCCCTTGTTCCATTTTTCGTAAGTGCATGATTGAATGGACGTTCGGGTTACATAGTGTTACACAGTCCATATAACGTCATGGTATATTCAACCCATAATCAAGATTCACTCGTTGTTCACTATGTGTCCATTGCACTTTGTTGGCTATGTGCATGTGTGAAATAAATATGCTGTAGAAAGAGAAATTGATCAGACGCTGATAAGAATAAAAAATTAAGAATTAAGAAGTGAAGTAAAAAGAAGTACATATATATATTAGAGATGATCATCGGAGCACGATGGCCCTATGAAATTTCTCGTCCGAGACAGCATGTTGATCGTTGATGGTGGAGATTGACCTGTGTCAACTGAGATGGCCCAGTAATTCTTCATGGGTCTCTTTGCCAACTTGGGGCGTGACACTGGACGGTCCCTGCAATTAATAATGACCCGACGCGACCGTTTATTAGTGATCGGAAAATAATTTTCCACGCAGAGATAGGTCGTCATCCGCAGCAGCGGCATCACTTAAGCGTCGAGGAACTGGCGGACGCGTCCTTTGCAATCGAGGGATGGTAATGGCGCCTGGAGCTTGTTTGATGAAGACATTAAAATTTTGCCATTAACATTTTGTTTGTTGTTTTTAATTGGCCACGCGATCAAGTTGCATCCTCTGGACATCCTCCAAAGTAATTAAAAGGTAGCACTTTGATGAACCTTTACATGCTGGCATGACAGTAATGTATACGGCACGATGAATAACGAGCTTTACAGTTTGTGAAGTGCCGAAAAAAGGGATTATCCTTGCATGGTGAGACATGGAGCATAATGTCGCTTGCTTTCTCGTAGTTTCTTAATGAATGATGCTGAGCACAAAGCTGGAAGGCAGGTATTAAGACGAAGGGCTTTGCTGATGCCTCGGCCCTTCAATGACTCTGAAGTAAAAAATAAAAGTGTATAACTAATGATATGGTGACGTTATGAAGACTTTTAGTAGAAGGCAGACGCAAGGCGATGATTTTCTCAAAGCAAGAACGCTTGGGATGAGACGAAGAACTGTTATAGCAGTAGATGTTCGGAGGAGCTTAGTTATGTCCTACAGGGGAAATTACTTCTTGATAACGTACGCCGTGTTCCTTGAGCTTTGTAACATGTTTGGAACATGAATGTAGTAAGTAAAGTTGTAAGCTTTGCTCAATTGTTCACGCACACAGCTTGTTCTCTATAAGCATTGTGGCTACCGCACACTCACGAGGCGGAGGTGGTGCATGTACTTCCAGACGACAACCACGTCTATGCCTTCATGAAGTTTAGTTTGGAGCAATGCCTGCAACGTTCGCGTCGGTGAAGGTATTAAGACCTAGCTCGCACGTAACTGTGATACTAAATAATTCGCAACACAAGAAAGATGGGAAGTGATCAGGCAAGAAGAACCATTGAAAATTTATTTCTACCCTAGGTGAAAACCAGCTGTTTCAACACGCTATATCTATATATGATAGCTATAAAAAATGTCATGTACCCAAGTTGAAGTGAACAAAGCAAAATGATTGAAGTGACTAGAATTCAAGTTCCCTCCTTGTTGCTCTCCGTTTAGTCAGCGCTACGAGGTCCTCCTTTTCAGTAAATGAATGATGCAACACATATAGGACTGCACCACGACAAGTGGACATGATGTAATTCAAACGGCAATTCGAACTATGGACAAGCTAATCTTCAAAATCAATACAATTTCTTATACAAATAACAATCTAGATCAGTTTGCCGGGGGTTATAGCGCTTCCCACTTCTTTCATTATTTATAAAAGTTAATTAGCGTTTTTCATAATTACGCTACGCGCATCTAATGGCCTTTGCGAAGTGCACTTAACGCTTCGCGTAAGATATGACGCGGATATTATCTCCATATCGGAGCAGTTCCGCGTGAATTAGGCTTTGAATGTACGTCCCTCGACAGAACCGTCCGGCCGGTGTAATCATGTGAACTTACTGAGCGTAACTTTGCAGGAACAACGTGGAAGTGTAGTGAGATGAGTGAGGAGCTCAGGCAGAGATTCTTCTAGAGATAACGTTGTTTAGTCCAATCCAATCGAACCCAAAACATGATGCGCATGGTTGAGACTGATGAAGCACTCTCCCGGTTCTATTAGTTCGACAATCCCTATCCGCAAGTAATAGTCTACCCCTTGTCTCACGGCACGGAAGAAGTGACTGCGGTGAACCCAAATCACACGACGTAAAAGAAAGTAAACTTTCTCGTCGTGATGAATGTTCTGGTACAAGCGCTCCAGGAGCGCAAACAGAAGCCAACACCAGACGACTTCCTGCGCATTTCCCCGGATCACCTTCAAGCTTTCCATCGTCCTCCACGAATTTAATCATCATCTTGGCTACATGTTGTAAGCCCCAGTCACGAACAGAAGACATGCACTGATATTCGCCGACTTCTCGAGAGCGCGCTGGGGTCAAAGGAAGCACTGGGGCTTTGATGGATCCTCACGAAGCCGTCAGGAAGCCAATCGCGTCCATCACAGCTTTCACACGCGGGCACGATATATAAAAACAAATCTAAGGTGCAAGGTGTTAGGTAATGGCCCGTTTAGCAGTAAAAATGATAGATGGTTGCGGAACATGTATATGGCTACTGGCCACATCAAGATGGCGTAGGGGGAACAATGAGTTGGAATGACGTGGGTTACAGGATGTGTCTTGATTGATGTTGTGAAAGCCGCAGATATGGTGGGTGAAAGGTTTAACTGCACTGTACATTAACGTCTATGTGTACCACCCCATTCTTCCAGCCGACTGTGGAGCTCGCCGTAATAATGACGTCATAAGTGCTTCCCTTGCTGTGTCTGTGTTACGTGGTGGTGGTGCTGGGTGAAGATGGCAGATAGCCAATGAGGCAATTGGCCAGGATCGCGATCAGTCAGTTTACCCCTACAGTTCAGTCAGTGTTATTCTCAGTACTGCAATTTATGCGGATAATCGTTGCAATATGGCTTCCTTGCATGGCTGTAAGTCTAACGACACGTTTTGCTGCGTCTCTACCGTTAGAATCGTGTCAGAAAGAACCTGGAGTGATGTTGGTTGGTGATACCATTTAGCGGCTTTAGAGGCGTCCTTTCGCGCAACGACTTGCACGTCATTTCATATTCAGCCAATAGGGACAATCGTCGATAGTGATCGGCCGATTGAGAAATTAATCTGGAATTTGCAAACACTTGCAAACGAGACAGAGCCTTTTAATCACGGCGAATCGAAAGCTGGCATAAACCTGTTTCGCATATAGGATCAGAGGCTTAAGGTCTAGGAGAGTTAGTGTAAACATCAGAGCCGCTGTAAGAGAAGATTCGTACCGACTGCAAAATCATCGCTTTGTATCAAAGTTGAGAAGGCGATAGCCGCATACGCCATTAGGCACACGTGGTCTTGTGTATTGCACTTATTCGTGTCCGGAAACGGAGATTGGATAGTGCGTTTCTCATATGCATCCTGGGACCTTCTCGACCTTTTGGTCGCCGTACATGAGCCCGCTTTCTGGTCCCAGTGCAAGGAGATTCAGAGCTATTTATCTAACGCTCTACAATGTACTGTGCCGGTATGTTTGTTGCACGGTTGTATTTGTACACTAAGTTAACATGTCGTTCTCTTGACAAAAGTTTGGCATAATGTTTATATATTTTGTGAGCGCATCATGCAACAACAACAACAACAAATAAATGATGATAATGATGGGGGCGAATCATGCAGTCCACTTCTGCAGCAAGCCCTAACCGCGTGTAGCAGCAACCGCCAAGACATGCAAAAATCGACGACATTCAACAGACTGTTTCGGGCACGCCACAGAGTCTTTAACTCTGCTGTCAGCTCTCCATACACACTAAAAACAGAACTTCACCGCATAACACGGCGCTGACCAATCGTGATTTCGAATGATATCTTTTACAGACCCTATTTGCTCGAAACGGTGGGCGTACGCCCACCGTTTTGAGCGAGTGGCGTCGCTGAAAGGTATCATTGGGAACGGCGATTGGTCATCGCCGTGTCATGTGGTGAAGTTCTATTTTTAGAGTGTAGGTCATAGAAGATGCAGGTGGACTGCTGCGTCACACCTCAAGAAGAAAGACGCCCAAGAGAGGGAAGGACATCTAATCAGGCTAACCATATAAAATCCTGACATAAGGCACGTGCATCATTAAAGTTGTAGCGGAAGGGGCACAGCACAGATCAGCCGCGAGCGAGCCTCAGCACTTTCGATAGCGAAATCCGTGAAATCCGCGCTGCCGGTGTTGCCGAAGATTGAGATCTTCAATGAATGGTTATGTCAGCCTGTAGAGGCAACGAGGAATACGTGAAGGCGTAGAGAGCGCTCCGCTCGAACGCTGACACATAACGGTGGAACCTTGTTGGCAAGACATGCGTCTGGCACAAGAAAGACGGCAAGGTGGGGCTCCAAACAACCAGCTCTTTCGCTTTATGATTAAAGGCGCTACTACGTCCTTTGGGGTTAACCTTGCGGTAGCTGATACCATAACACACCGACATCTCCATGCTTAAAGTGCTATACGTCAAACATTTTTCCACCGCAGCTTCAGACCCGTACCCATAAAATGTAACACATCTAGGCTGCCGGTTTTAAGCGTAAAATTGGTCGTTAAATCGAGCATATTGTATTTCTACACCTCTGGGTCCATGAATACGCATCACCCATGCGCTCCTTGCTTTATGCAACGCCATAGATCCTCTAAACGACCCCTACGTAATCATTCGTAATCATCACCCAGATGCAACCTCCTGTAATCGGTTAGGGTGGCTCCTGAACAACAACAACAACATCGAACCCCATCATTATAATAATCGCATTTCTTATTCTTGTTTTGTATGAAGAACGTAAGACGTCATAGTTGTTTGCTATCCCCAGACATACAAACATCGAAAGACCAGAAAACAATATTAGTCATCTCTTGTGACGGAAGAAAGAGCAGTAAGGACACAGTAAGGAGGACACCATAGACAAAACAGCTCGACGGTTTGGTCTGTGGCGTCCGCTTACGACTACGCCTTTTCTTCCCACGAAGTTCCACCACCAGTAATCCCGCTACATCTTCATGGCGAGTGGCTTGTCGACCAACGCTAGCAGTTGTGTATGTATTCATGTATGAGATATACTTGTAGAGTCAGAGAGAGCCGCATGAAAACCAGTCCGATCATGTAGCGAGGATGTTGTGGTGGAAGTAGATGTAGTAGAAAAAAAAGAAGTGAGGTGTCTCAACCTTTTTCTATTGCGATATGCCACACCTTCACTGCGGAGCGCAAGCTGCGCCAACCATCGTGGTATCGTTCAGGGTTTTGATCACCTTACAACAAGAATTTCCTAGAGTTTCCTAGACACTTATCTTGTCTTCAAACGTAGCGTACCGTTAAAATATGAACTTCCCCGCCAGACATGCTTAGGGTCACCCATAATCCAGTGTCATACCGTCCCGACCTCCCATCAATCGGCGGCCTCACTTAGTCATCATTCTAAAAGATAAGTCTTTTGCATGATGCTGACCATTAACGCCCTCTTGAAGTCGGTTTCGCTGAGGTCGACCAAAGGAGGCCATGAAGGTTCTCGTGATAGCCCTCACAGATACCCTTATCGATCAGACCATGCGAGCATTTGCGAGTGCACTGATTCTGTTCTCACAGACGTTTTAATGACTTCAGAGGGCATGAAGATGAAGAGCCGTGAGGCCATGAGGCTCGTGGACGCGGCGTGATGAAGTGTGGTCGTGGGACCATAAGGATGGTGATGTGTCTCATGAGCTGAGGGCATGAGACGATGAAGACTTGGAAAACGGTGAAAGTTGTGAGAACATGACGTGACAGGGTTCGTGGGGGAGAAGTTGAAAAGGAGTTGCAAGGGTGAGGCCAGCACTCGGATACTGCGTTCGTCAAGAAAGTATGGTGTCTGATAAGGATAGGGCGTAGTCAGGAAAACCAATACGTCGTGAAGCGGTGTAAGTGAGACCGCACTGGTCTCCGCGCGTCAACGGGACACAGCGACTATCTTGACCTGAGAGGTTCTACTGATAGGCTTAAGGCTGCTTTACGATAACACCGTAAAGATACGTGTTTTTCTTTTCTTTTTTGTATATATGTGAAGTCAGTTTTTAGCCCCAATGACACCTGTCCTTATTGTGCTAGTTCCCAATGTATACGTTATGACGCGTTGTCAACAGCGTTTGCACTGGGTTCTGTTTACTCTACATATGTCATTACCTCAACTGGCATGCCCCGTCATGTCCACTGTTGCACTTATGTCATGTGTGCACTATTCCTATCATGAAATCATTCCCTTCGCAATGAGTCCACATATACCAACCTATCCATATTCATTATCGCTACTTAGTAGTCGCTTATAACAATCTGCTGTGCAAGTTACGTTTCTTCGTGCTATCTACATTAATAAGGATAAAGAGCTGTCCTGAGTAAACAACGTCAAACGACACGGAGCCGGCGCTATACGAAGCATGTCATCTAGCAGAAGCAAGCCCGCCCTAGCAACATTGCTGTGGGGGTAGACAACAACAGATGGGGGGTCAACCCGTAGTGTTTTCCTTCTAGACTCCCTGTTGGTCGCTTAAAATGCACGCAGACTTTGAGGTCAACTCTCCTTTTCTTATAGGAAGCTCACTGCGAAGCTTAACTGTTGTTTTTTCTCCAGACGAAACAGCACGACAATAAGTTCCAACGACGGGCTGCATTGATGTCAGAGATATCGGTAAGCTGCTTGTGCATGGAAGACCGTATTAAAGAAAGACGCTCCTAACATTTGCAGCTGGGCTAATCTCCTCTTTTGACGTGGTTATCGATACAGATCCGATCAGTTGATCAGGAAATCCTCCTCTTGACAGAAAGCGTACAATATTATACCAGGATATCGTGTGTCAGCCCTGTACTAGGGGAAAATGGAAAAGGCTACGAGTTGTGCTTCCAAAGACGCTGCATGGCGTGCCGTTGTCTGTGCCATGACCTTGTTTTTCGTTTTGCAGAGCTGCTACGGAGTTAGATTACATGCGCATATACAGAAATTAAACCTGAATTTTGCTGCGGCGTGTACAAACATTATCAAAGTGACAAGGGTGATGACACAGTTTATTTGGTATTATCACACACTAAGAAATATAAAAAAGCATGTCGCTGCATAAGTGCCACAGGCACACGTCTTCTGACGTATCTAGGCGTGTCAGATGGGTGAACATTATGAGTGGTGATTCGATTTATCGTGTGAAGAAACAGCGCGACAGTTATGGATAAACACTCTACAAATCTCTCTCTCTCTCTCTCTCTCTCTCTCTCTCTCTCTCTCTCTCTCTCTCTCTCTATTCACACCTAACTCGCACGGTGGCTTTTGTAATATATTATCGAAGGTTGTAGTAGCGAGGATAGCAGAAGCTACAGCTTGTATCACTCACCTGTTCATTCACGATATCTTGAAATACAGAGCTTTTAATTGCCAGTGTTGCGAGCTCCCTGCACTTAAAATATAAAAAATACAACTACGCCGCGGCGCGGTGATAGAAACAATCCTCACTCAGAATGGTATCACTATTAATATTCTCTGCGTTTTAATTCTAATTCTATCTTAATTCTAAATGCACTGCGATTCCCATAGTCTAGTATCTCGACAAAACCATATAGGTAACCCATCATCACCTGTGCTCAAACCCAGTCCCCTCCTGCGGTCCCTCCGCCACCAAGCGCTACATGCAGTGTACTCTTGCGTTTACAAGTTACGGGCTCCATCTCGCGTTGGTGCGTTTTTCGCGTTGTACACGAAGTAAACGATGACAGCTGCCTTCCTTCAGTCCTATTCAGCAGACGGATGCTGTGCCATGCGTCCTTGTAAGGATGGGGATGGAAAGTGCCTGAGAGGATCTGAGCTAAAATACCCTTTTAACCTCTTTTATCCCTCTTCGGGTCGGATTTTTGCACGTTCCTAAATGGCCTTTTTACATCACAAAAATAATGCACCTTTTCATGGATTCCACGTCTCTATATCCAGCGCTTTCAGCACTGCTTTGATGCTCAAATTACTAATTTTTACCTATCGTCTGGACTACATCGCGGTCCCTTGATAGCCCCGAGGGAAGTTACCTAGGGAACCATGATTATATGTATATAGAGATATGTACCCCAGCAGGATTAGGGTCACCTACCATGTAACAATTCTAACCCCACACGGTAAAACCAGCTGATTCATGCTGCGACTTTCCTTTCCCACTCTCACTAGCGGCTGCTGAATCCTCCACTCACAACAAGTATGCATTCCAATGCACATACCCACGCGTGACCAGCGTATTGAAAAGTACGTATTTGTTCTGATGGGCCAACTGCGAACCGTACTATATAATCACCCATCGAGCGTTCCATGCTCCCGAACAAAAGACCTGCTCACTTCGCAACCTTATGCAACTTTCTCTGCATCCAAGCATTGTTGCCAACCCGTGATCATCTGGTGGGAGCCAGCGACACCCTTTTGCACGTACGTGCAATCCACTTGTCAATCACACGTAGGGGAGCAAAAGCAATCGCAACTTGCTTTTTCACTTTTTCTGCATTTTCTCCACTTGAAGTATTCCAATGTCGTCTCCATGAGATGCACGGTTGGTATTCCACGCGAGTTCTTTGCGGGCGAGGTCGGGTCAGATGAAGCCGACAAGGTTCTCCCGATAGCTGATGCTGTAATTCTTTTGTGACTTCATGTCTCAGCTTATTTACGTTGCACGGCGTGACGGGTTCAGGGCTGTCATTCGGGGATCGTTTTATAATGAGACACTTTCGTGTTGCGTGGTGATGATTTCGACGCCGGATCTGGCGTTGTAGATGGCACGATTCGGAGCACAAGACGTCACAGTTTTGAATCTGTTTTTCATAACTGCAGGCTTTTTAACGCGGCAATTTTCTTTGCATGGCTGATGTCTTGTGGTTGTCGTGCGTTCCTGGGCGATTCATGACTCTGAATGTGCTCGTTTATATATATATGTGTGTGTGCATGTTGCATTAATTTATTTTCACGATTAATATTTTGACCAAAAAAGCAGCTCGCAGTTGGAACCCATTCTGAAAGAGCTTATACGAGGGAAATGCTTCATGATTCCAAATGTCACAGCTTCACTGCATCCTATATGCGTGAAGGTACATGGTATATGGCATCTATACTGTGCACATGCTGTGAGCTAATCGTCGCTTGAGTCGCGGATACCCGGCCATTTCGTTGTTCGCGGTACCGCGCCGCGACATGCGATCGCGGTGGAAGCGCGAGACAACCGCGATCGCTTGAAATTGGCCCGGCACACCGCTTCCGTACATCGCGGCAGGCCGCGCATCGATGGGACGCTAGCCTCAACACCAGCAGCGT
>JARGYV010089796.1:0-15163 GCA_029532675.1 Ornithodoros moubata
TGCAGATGATGTCAGAACAGAAAGTTGCATTTTGTTTGGTGGCAAACGATCGTGAACGAGATTTCACAAGTATCTTCTTGTGGTGGTGGTGGTGGTGGTGGTGGTGGTGGTGGCGGTGGTGGCGGTGCTTGGTGCAGATGGCCCTCGCTTCAATGGACCTCCGTAGGGCAGCATCCCGTGTGAGGCTGTCCCTAGAACTCTAGTGTCTTGGGGTGTCGATGACATGTTGATATCGTATATAGACTTTTACAACACCACCTCCATTACATTGCGAATGGGTTTCCTGGAAAGCACTGTTAAGCCAAGACGTGGGGTCCGTCAGGGGATTCCACTGTCACCGTTATTATTTAACCTAGTGAATTCGGCTCCTATCTGCCCAAGCGCGTAGGACCCGTCATTGAGGACCGCCGCATGGCTGCTCTGGCCTTTGCGGACGGCATTTTCCACGATGAAAATTGCAGAAACGAGACCAATTACTCGTTCAAACTTGGCCAGACTTGCACAAATGATGCGACACATGTCAAGTATACTATGTGCGCGTGCGACTGGCTCAAAGCGGACCTGTTTTGCCGCCGTTGCGATAGAAGGCTGCGGGAAGCCATGGAAGTTTGAATGCCAGCGTTTTAATGCGGCGCACGGTGATTGAATCACGTTTCTCACTCATGAAGCAGTCTATAGGTAAGAACGAGGTGTGAAAAACGCAAGAAATTTCTGTGTCGCATGTCCATCAAGCCGACAAAGCATGGTGAGGCCGAAAATGACCCCCTCGGCAAATTAAGGTTATACCTTGAACTACCCGTTCAAGGTATAGCCTTAATTTGCACGTCGACTGTGTTAACTACCGCGGCAACTGTTTCCACTGCGCACTATTTCGAGAGATGTCTCGACATTTCAGGCAAGGATATACTCCCGTTACGATGATACACTCTCTTGAACAATTAAAGACTCCTTCGGTCGGCGGTTCATATGTACGTCGTCACAGTATATACCCTGGGAAGTCGGCCGAGAATGTAACTTCCCCCCCTCCACCCCCTTCAAACAGTACCACCCTGTCCTCATGCGCAGCGTCTTTGTTTCTTTGAAAACATTTCCAGCTATTGGCATGACGTATCTTCGAAAGCACTCGCTCCCTGTTTGTGATCTGATTTTGCCTCTACCCGAAATTGGCTGTGCTCTTGCTTTCTTGGCCAATTCGACAACCGGCCATGACAGTCAGGAAACCTTACGCACATGTTATGATGTCGCACGACGCTTATGGCTTCACATATTCTTGCGTATACAATAAAGGAGCATGCTGCTAGCACAAGTGTCAGACGTTCCCTCTTAATTATCATCACGGCTTGCCTTCCGGTGTACGACGTGCGAATACCCTATCAAGCGCCAAGCCTCCTTTCTTTTTTCGGCCTCGCATAGACGGCGCCGATAATTACGAGTAATATATTCCTTGGTTCGCAACATTTCATGCTATTCCGAGGCTCTGAACTGTGTACGGCATTCGAGCTGTAACTTGTGCTTCCTCGACTTGTAGCCAGCACAGCAACGTCCCATTAATTGCAGGGATGCTGGCCATGATCAGTGGCGTTTCCTTGAACTTGGCCTCGAGCAGCGATAAAACTGGACGTCGATGAACCCATTCATTTTAGCCGCTCCCTTCGCAGACAAGGAAGAAACAGTGCTAAGGAGCAAATGGCTCAACCGGACTGCGATTGATTAGGTCGCGCAAGTGAGCATGGCTCCAGGCTGCTCAATTGCTCGACGAAACAACTGTTATGGCTTGCGTTCCGTGTCGGCGTATAGGAAGTGTACGGCAAATATCCCGACACCCGGGGGGAACGCCTTCCAAGTCAGCTATTATCACGCAAGTGTTTGTAAAATATTGCATTGAACCGCAACGAGTGTATCGGCGCCTGGTCCTGCCCTTCCTTGGGTGTATATGTTTGTCGTAAAATCTTCCTGATTCCTCTTCCTCAAGCTTATTCTGGTTCAACTTTTAGTAAGCCAGGTCGTAGGCGAGCGTTTCCTGCTGCTGACATTCTCTTTTATCCTTAGTCAGCCACTCGCCGCATACTGTTTGTACTATACCATGTACTGAAGGAGACTGTTCGGCTCGTATAGGCTATCATTTTGAGCGCGTTCCAAGAGCGGGAAATAGTTGTCTTAGAAATGCTCGAAATTATTCATCACTAAACGCATGCGTAAGTGCACTGACAAACAACCACAACAATAAAGAAACCGTGTTCGGATCTGTCTTGCGGCATATACCATATGCCTGCTACACAACGACCGATCTCCTCAATACCCATCGCGCACGTTGCTTCGCTGTATCTAATCTTGGACGATGTACTGCAGAACGCGTTCATCTTAATAACGTCTTCTTGCTCGTTTACGGAATGGCGTTAACCCGTAATCCATCAGGCAGCCAGCACTTCCAGGAGGTTTGTTTCTCCAGCTGTCTCTCCATTGATGCACAGTAGCAGCAGCAGCCACATGTAACTGCTCTCCTCGCAGAAATCGAGAGTCCCCTTACCCGTGTCGTGGCCTTGGGTAGGTTCACTGGCCTCGCGGCACCACCGTCGTATTGCAGCAGCCGTTGAATAATACTACATCAGGGAGAGAGAGAGAGAGATTAAAAAAAACGCCCTCTCAACGCAGCCCTCGAGTTCCTTCTGCCTACTGAGACGAAAGAAGAAAAACCAACAGAAATACAGGAGAAGGTATTAAGAAAGAAGGGATAGTTTGTCGCATCGGTGATGTTTAATTTTCTGCCGAAAAGCCTCATGGCACATCGCCGCTAATCGACATTGAGCGGGGGATCAAGTGCCACGACAGAGGGGCCCAGCATGGATGGTGCCATCATATAGGATGAGTGGGGATGTAGAAGCGTTGAATCCGGCGATTTTGTGCTCTAGAACTCGCCATAACAGTGTCCATAAATGGCATTAGTAAATAACGTGGAACCACAGCGCAGGAACCAGACGCACATCTACGTTACACGCACACGTCATCTAGCTATTGAAGAAACAGTGATAAAAAAAACTAAAAGAGAACAGAAGGAAACATGTTAGTAAACAGCAATAACCAGTTATTGGTGATGATGAAGTGTTTCTAGTGGGGTAGTACCCTATCACATTACGGAAGATATGATGACGCTGT
Organism: Ornithodoros moubata; assembly: GCA_029532675.1. Classification (NCBI taxonomy): domain Eukaryota; kingdom Metazoa; phylum Arthropoda; class Arachnida; order Ixodida; family Argasidae; genus Ornithodoros; species Ornithodoros moubata. The sequence goes on from JARGYV010089796.1 coordinate 3,154, forward strand.
GCAGTAGTAATTAGCGAGCTAGAGAGCAGTAATTTTTTTTTTAACCAGCCTCGGTGACTTAGTGGTAGAGTGGAGAGAGATGGTGGAGACGTGTGCCAGCACACGTCTGAAAAGTCTGAGGGAACGCCTGGGAAAACCATAGACAGCACATCCGGCAGTGGAATTCGAACTCACCACCTCCCAGTCTATAGAGCATAAATGAGTGATGGCTTACCTCATTCGGCTATGCCGCTGGTAGAGAGCAGTGTCAATACAAACAGCCATACCAACATAAAACCTGTCATTCTAGCTCCATAATCCATCGGAAAGGAGTCGTTAAACCACGAGGTGTCAGTTTTGAAAAAACAGTTTTGGCCAAATGAAGGCCGGAGTGCAGGTTAGGAGGACCACCTCCGGCAATACAACAGAGTGTTGCGCATAGACAAATTAGCGACGGCCCCCACTTATCCTCATCTTAATACATCGTGCTTGAAACAGTGTTCACAAGCAACTTCAAGAAGTTGGGACAGTTGACCCTAACTTCTGCGCAAAAAAGGAAAGATGTGATTCTGTTCATTCAAAGAAAGTTGCGTTCCAAATTTTTGGTGACAGTGGCTCAATAGAGACGTCGCAAAATGAGCCGCCTCGGATACCGAAACTTGTCGTCTGCTGACATCACACATGCACGTCGGCCGCCGACGGGTATACGGCTGTGACGTCACCGTGTCACGTGACTGTCTCTTTAATCTGTTGTATCCCTGGGATATGGTACAACATGACTGTGGTACACAGACACGATGTATCCAACTGTCACAACCCCAAAGAATCCCCATAGCCGCATCCATGCAGCTTCTCAGTGACTCGTCCTTAGTTCTGTGTTGATGTTAACCATATTGAGCGAAAAGTAGTCTATGACGACAAGTTAGGTCTTGCGGCTGTCAAATAACATGCCAGTCACCGGCTAGGGAAGTTCTGGGAGCGTCTCTGGGCCCTTTGCTTCAGTGTAGGACCACTTGGGCAACTGCTGCCAACATGTAGCGAGAAAAAAATTGTCAGAGCACAAGCCACCATGGACAGTAATTTTTTATTATTTTTTTTTATGCTCGGAAGGTCCCACATCTTCTTCTTCACATTCTACATGACTACATTGGCGCCCACTTCGTCGTCATCTTATTATCACAACTGTGTCGCAAGCTGTACATGATTGTCACCGCTATGCAACAGCCCAAAGCTGTGGAAAGTTTAAAATGGGACAATGAACGAAAATTCTATGTCAAATGTTGTTCTTGAGTACGGAGGTGTACGAAGAACACTGTCGCCAGTTGCCAGCAGCTGTTTCAACTTGCTGAAAGTTGAACAGTGATTGTGTGTCTGTGCTATTTTATGTCGTCTTCGTCCCAATCGTGTAGCTCCGTACTCGTGAACCATCTCGCACCAACTGGCGTTCGCCACTCGTGTGCCGCTATCTCGAGCACGCCCGTTCAACTGGTGACGGCGAGCGGCTTTCCGTAGCAGCCTCTATACCAGTGTTGTCACACCTTGAAAGACCATATCTTGAGATCGATGGTGAAAAAAATCAGGATAAGCAGTTAAAAGCCTGTAGACCGACCAAACGCTTGACGTGCTGCTTGGGGAACGCGAGGAACGGGAACGAAGTAGCTGAGCGATCAATATTCGCGAGTGGGATGTCTGCGTCTTGGCAGAAACAGGTTTCGGTTTCGCTTTCTTCGGGTACATTGATATTCGAATGGTGCTAGGGTGTTTGGTACATGCTCCAGCACTAGCAGTGTCTAACCAGCGACGGAAGTGTTTTTCGCGCAGTCGGCTCACTACCACACTGTAGACTATGTGATAGCCTGTGCTCTGGGGTCGATAAGAAATAATTTGGAAAACCCACCACGAGATGTTGTTGAGCGCTGTAGAAAGGTTAGTCTTGTAAACGACGCGCAGATAGGGTTTCAGGGATGCTGGTATACCCGAAATTCTTCCGTGCCGCTGCTTCAACTCTCCCTTGTCGCTTTGTTCAACAACTTCTTCTTCTTCTTTCTTTTTTTGCTTCTTGACATAAATGCCCAAGAGAACGCAATATAAGACGCGAATCGCCGAGCCGTGAATTGTCTACTCGACAGAGGTGTACGTAGTGCAAGCCGAGAGGGACAGAAGGGGTATGATACAACAGATGCCCACGCGACATGTAAACGCCGTCCAGCTACTTTAATTTACTCACGCCTCAGCTGACCGTACTGCTTGCTCTAGCCCTCCGAGCTCCCGGTCTTTGTCCCAGTTGCATCTGCGCTATGAGAGAAAAAAGGTCTCTGCTTGTATTTGTATGTAAAAAGGATTACACACAGTCCACAAACTAGTCGTACACAGGCAGTGGCAGGTCAGTGAGTGTACTTGGGATCCGTGTTGTGGACGTCGTATGTCCATGAACACTTTCTGTCACAAACAGCTCCGGTTATCTTTACTCTAAACAATAGCTGAAACAGAAGAGAACAGCAAAATGATTACACAAGAGATCTGACAACGATGAGTGGCTCCTCGACAGTAGCGCTGGAATTCAGAAAATTTGCCCTGTTGCTGCCGATGTGCGCCCTCAAGATTTTTTCTTTTTTTAAGACTTACGGCCGGTTGAAAAATCTGGAGATTTTCAGAAATCTCTGTAGATCTGTAGTTCATTTCAAAAGTATGTAGATCTCAAGATAAGTCTAAAGGTGTGGCAACACTAGTCCATAGCAGCGATTGCAGAGCTCCCAATGCATTGCGAGAGGAGAAAGACTTGCGTGAGCTAACAGTCTGACTGAAGTATAGCCTCGCCAGTACAGAGGAAGAATGCGACGAAATTAAAGGGACTGTGAACTGATGCGTAATCCTAAGTAACTTCGTTTTTCTGAATGCCTCTATAAAAGACATTTCAGACGCAAAGAAGTACCCCGTAATCGCCTCGGTTTTTCGAATAATCTAATTACAAAAATTGCTTTAAAAATCAGCGCGCTGGGCCATGTGCTGCCGACCCTGTTTGGATTGAGGATGGATCCCGCTGGCTATTCCTCGACTCCTTGCTTCTGACGGGTTGTTTCTGAATTCGGTAACTGGAAACAAACCACTGGAGATTTTATTAGCCTTCTCTGAACAAAGAAAGAGAACAGTTTCGTATCCGCAGGATTATATATTTGTTGTCTGGTGGCCCATGTCGGCCAACCCAGCGATGGCCGTATGTTGTTTCTCTTTTTAGATCTGGGAGCTGGGATCTTTTAGTCTGGGACCGCTGCAGTCCGGGAGCATTTTAATCTTTAAAATTTTTAAAATCATTAAAGGCGGGTGGTCGCAGTGCCCGAAAAGTTGTTATTCAGAAACATACTGCAGGCTTGGTCTCGCAGAGCAGTACTATTTGCCTCGGCCTATCTGTTCAGTTTCTATACAGCGTAGGCGAATATACATAAGAAACGGCCAAATAATGCACTCTGCCGTGACAGTGCCTTGAACGTATTTTTCATTTGAAAGACACTGTCACTACACAATACAAAAAGTGCTGCTTATTTTGTTGCATTTTATAAATCAACCCGTTTCTCGCGATTGGCACAGAAGGTACAAATTAACCATAAGAACGGTAAATTGAAATACAACCCCTGTGTTGTTATATTAGGGTATGTAGCATGTGCCTTTGTGATTGCCCACACAGCGTGAGAGATCCTAATCTCCAATATTTCTTACATAAGTTAATTTTGAAAATGAGCTTTCGGCAGATCGCAACGCCCCAAAACCTCTAAAGAGAGAAACCTTGGTTTCACCTCCAGGATTGGTGGGCAGATATCACATGACAAGGTTTGCCATACGAAACATTTAGCACAATTTGCCTATTACTATTAAACCTTGCTTAAAAAGTAAGGGCTATTCTTGAGCGCCTTGCATTGCACAGTTTCGGAAAAGCAGTCACCTCGGGGGGCACCCGCGCTCTCTGTTCACCATTCCCTCCTTTATCGTAGTCTGCTCTGCCCAACAGTCATTGTTTGCCGCGATAATAATAATAATAATAAAGCGGTATATTCCTTGTGTGTTTTTCTGGGAAACTTTGCTCTCACCCAATTCTTAAAGATACCTGGTGTACACTGCAATGTTCGGGAATGTAGCGACCGTTCGATGACAGGCGCCATGTATCACAGAACTCCGGATCACGCAAAGGAGAGAACGAACTATTCTCACTAGATGGCGATGGGCGTCGCCCTGTGTTGCTTGATGAATGTTTACATTTTCATAGGTTCACGAGGCAATCTTTGAAATTCGATTGCTAAAACAGTAACGAACATTGGGAGAATATATTTGGTACTTGAGACATACAAGGTATGAGCTCTCAGAGGAACATCCTGGTCACAATTGTTCAGTGTTAACTTCACAGTTCCTTTAAGTGCATGGAGGCACTTTTGAACACGAAAGTGTTTCGGTTTGTGATGATGTCGCGGTCACGGGTGCCGACGTTTCAGTTTCCCTATCACCTCCTCCCCCGCTCCTCACGTCAGAAGGCTGCGTTGAAAAGTGCAAGGAGGGCGAGCTCGGAGAGGCAGTGCATTTGCCGGCAGTGCCTCCACAGTGACGTCATAGAAATGAAATGACTGTCACTTAAGGAAGCAATATTTTGAACGAACAATGTGCGAAACCAGTACACTGCGATGACACAAATTAGGTATGAGTGGTATGATATATGCAGCTCGAACCTCGCTTTCAATTTCACTCACGTATTTATCTGCTCATTTTTTGTTCACTTTAAACGAAAAAGAATTTTAGAACTACTACCGAACTGTATCTTCCCCAGATGTACAGTGTGGTTCATCAGTGTCATTCTTCATTTGACATGGCAGAAGCCTCGGATCTTGTGGATAAGATTTGGGCGTCAGAAGAAGAAGAATGTGTAGATGCGGATCGGATTCATCTGACCAGACAGAATGCTCCTCCAGGGTTAGAATGAAGAGACCTCAGATTTTTACACACGACTTTCTGTTTATTTATGGGTGGCATGTTATTTCTGACGATGTTTCACAAGGAATTAGCGATTATGCCGTTCAGTCTAAAAAATTTCGTTCCCTCCAAAGAGACCTCGATTCGCAATCTTTCCATCCACTCTGGAAAAGCGCAGAATATTAGCGGAGAACTGGCAGCGCATGCGACTGCAATAACGCCAAATGGCATTTCTCTATCTCTGCTAAGTGGGGAACAGGAAGCAACACGTCATTAAAATGGCAGCTTTCAGTGGAAGCTTTTGCCTCAACTTTCGCGGAATAGGGGCGGAACCATTAGAAAGCTGTCATTGCGCTGTCGTTTGCCAAATGCCAAGATAGATGGTTCCCTCCTACACGAGACTTTGCTTTCGCCTTATCAGACCGCTGTCAAGCAGGCATTATCGGCCGCTGAGATTAGCCACAGAGAGATGACAATTATTGGAAGAGCATACGGTAGGATTTGCGATTGCTTGCCAAATAATTGCTTGCGGAAAGCTTTGCCGCTGGGTGTAAGCATTCGTTCCCGCGACGCTTCTATATGGGGTGCGATGCTCGTACAGAATGTGGAATACATGAAGTTGAACACATTTTTGATATGATGAAAAATAACCGATGACTAGATGGTGGTTCCCATGTAACGGCAATGCCCCAAATTTGTTTGCCCTGCAAGCAAACGACAGGTCCCAGCAGTGTCTGCAGAGCTGTCAATGAGTTCAGCTAGCGGAACGTCTTGAGCGTAACTTGCATTTACGCTGTCTGATCAGGAGCGTTAGTTGTTCGACAGCCTATGACATGAATTGGAAAGACCAGTCTGGATGTCTGAATACCATCTCTCGTCAAGCAACTGTGGCTATTCAGATTACATGTTAGACTTCCGCACCAACGACAACAACAATAACAAAAATAAGTGGTGACGCAAAGAAAACACAAAAGATCCCTTCAGTTTTTCGAACTGAGAGGCTGTTCCGGTGACACATGTCTGTGTGTATTTTCTGTGGTGCTAACTTTGCATTCCACGTCGCTAAATATACAGGTGCTTCTGCTTTCTTTCTTTCTTTCTTTTTTTTACCCCCTTTTTTAAAAGTCCTTTAAAGACATGTGAAGCCGGTAAAGCAACCCCCCTCCCCCCCCCCCAAAAAAAAAAATGCTCACAAATGGAAGCGGAACAAACCCGCAATCCATTTTTGTAAGCTTGATGTAAGTTCAGATTGATATCTGCATTCAGCGACGACGTGAAGCGGCAGGATTTGGGAGTGTACTTATGGTCTTCCGAGAGATCGCAAAGTTGTCTTCTTGAACGATGCCAGAGCAGGGGAGGCCGAAAAACATGCCAGGTTTGGCCATCCGTGTATGGAAGCCGAACCATCCCGCCAGCCATTGCGGTGGTTATAAAAAGGGCCGTCTCTAAAAGAACAATCTAGTGCGGAAGGGTAGAGCAAAATGGTGATGGTTACGTTCGCTGTAAACTGTTGACCGTCGTTCTTTATCTCGAGACTCTATAGCGGATGGTCGAAGAGAAACAAGCAAGCTATATCTTTGGACGTCTTACTGAGATTGAGAAATGCTGTAGGGAACAACATGGCCCGCAACCAAACTCGCTGAGACGCTGACTAAACAGAGGTCAGGGTGTTGTCTCGCAGCTTGTGACGCGCTGCGTCATGAAAGGCAGCCTTTCAGCTGGCTGCATTTATCACGCTATCAACATTAGAAGCTGCTTCTTTTGCAAGCGTAATTTAACGACCGACGTTCACAAAGGGAAGTCTGTGGAGTGTCCCCACTCACGGTTGGCTTCCACGTGCCACGTGTTATGAAGCACAGCTCAACACAATTGAGACAGGGTACATAGTAATATTCGACTTCTTTTAAAATCGTACATTCATTCTCTCTGGGGAAGTATAAACAAACTTACGGCTTCACTTGCGGCCGAAAGTGTGACGGTCCTGTGCTGAGGCATAGTGTTGCAGACTAGCTTGCTTGCCTTCGTGACTTTGGGCTCGCCACTTCATGACGGTAGCTGAACAGAGCGACCCTTCAGATTTTGAAACCCGAAAGTTACAGGGCGTATGAAACAGCTGTTCCTTCTTTCTTTTCTTTTTTTATTTTATTTATTTGACTTCTGTCTTTAAGCTGTCAATCGCAAGTAATATAGTTACGATGAGTCTCCACTCGCGTAGAGTCCCTTTCAACATTTTAATAAAGAAAAGAAACCGCTCCCACCCCCACCCCGGAGGTCACCAAGTGAACGTTGCTCGTTAGACTTGCCGGAGCATGTTACCGCATACATATTATTGTTCGATGTCTATCGCAGGCACATGTATACAAGGTACGAAAGTGCTGCTTGCACAGCATATCGAAGACTAAATAAACGACCTTGTACCGGGAAGTTTGTAACGCGTCGTTTACAGCAACAAGTAATCGCCTGTGGTCAGAGCTTATATGGTCGTATAGTTTATTTGTTTTCTTCTACTTGAAGACGAGCGTAAGCTGATGGACAAAATATACTTGAAAAGAAGACGCTCATTGCCCTCTGCAGTACCTCAGGGGGTCTGCAGATCATGAGCTTCTTCGCAGTTCTTCAATCATTACACACATTCTGTAACACCTGAGATCAACACTGAAGCAGCGCAGGGGGGTTCCACTATACCAGTCACAGTAATATAGAGAGGGGCCCCATAAACTCCTAGATTTTGACAAGCTCATGCATCAGGGTATTAGGCTGCTTATGAACGAGCTAGATTCTTGGATGCTCCCATGATTAATGTGTTAACTACAGACGCACCGCGTTTAGCACGCAGTATGTTCAGTGATTGAAGCTGGGAGAACATTGAATATTCAATATGACATCCTAATACCACCGGCTGTGCTGTGAAGATCTTTTTCGGCCGGAACACTGTACAAAATCAAAAATAGTGGACACGGAAGGAAGTTCTGCTGACCCATGGACTTCTTTTGCCCTCAGACTTCTCTGGCTGAGCTGAGACACGTTTATTTCTGTCGTCATTGAAGCGGGCATGAGTAAAAAAGAAAGTCGTTCCATCGCTCCTGCCACGTCGTGAAGGGATTATTAGGCTGGTTTATAACTATCGCAGATTTACAGATGATAACTATACTAACGCGCCTCCGTCTTGGGGAGTGGCTCTGTTAATGTTGACAAACTACTTTTTCTTTTTTTTTTTTTCACTCTGAAGTTGCACACCAGTGCATGCCCCTGCCTGCCTTGAGAAAGAATCTGCTGTGAGATCCTCCTGTAGTACGCGCAATGTTCGCAACAATCGTTGCAACATGCGCAATGTTCGTGACGTGAGCCAACGAATCGCCATTCAAGGTTGTATCGTTCAGGCTTGAGATTGGTCGTCACTGTGTCCTACAGTGAAGTTATCTTAGTGTTTTGTATAGCCCTATCAGATGAATCAGTCCCTCTAGTGAGTTACAGGTGAAATACAATTATTGCGCAGTAAATTACAGCGGCGTCCCTCTGTCTAGAACCTGAAAACATATGGTGACACTGTCAATATGTATATAGTCGGTGAGTGAGCTTTGACCCTCACTTTATCCGCGGGGAGGGCAATGCCTGCTTTTGTAATACATTCTTCCCTGCGTTCCTAAAAGTCTCGGCACCAATGTGTAATGTGTGTAATGTCGCAAAATAGAATGCTTCTTATACCTTCATTATTATTATTATTAATACCTTCGGTATTGATCTCAGTTGTCTCGCGACGTGAACCCACCAGTTATTATTATTATTACCTTCGGTATTATAGAATAGTCTTTTTTCTTCATCCTCTTTTGTTTAACAGCAGCAGACAGGAGAAGCCTTCGAACGACTATTTGGCGTCAGTTTATGATAGAGCACATACAGCAGCTCGTGACTAGGCTTTTTAACGCATGAATGATAAAGCATGCATTTAAAACGGTTGCATAAATATAACAATTAACAATAATAAATAGTGTAATTTAAAATACGTAAACACGTTACCTGGTCAAGGTAAGTTAAATCCACTCTAAAAACTTGAAAAAAAAGAGGAAAGAAGCACTGCAGTGCATAACGGTAAGATCCAATCACCATGCTGCATCTCCTTAATTTTTCTGCTTCGACTGGGTTACCCTTTTCGGCGTGCGTACTTTGCGCCCGTTTTCTTGTGTCCGCGTCCGCTTCTTGTACAGTGAACGCTGCAACTAACAAATATAAATCCATTTATGATTGCTCTTCCTATGACCCAACCGGGGTCGAGTTAATCTCTCGTCTCAGCTTTGGGCTTCCCGGCTGGACTTGACAATAATATCGATGAATATTAAAACATTTATTATGTTCCTCATGTAATTTTAGCTCGAAATACCACGATTGTATTTCTGCGATAATGTTAAGAAAGAGTTGTATTCGAAAACCATATCGTGAACATAGACCTTATTTTCAAAAGAAAGACAACACGTAGAAAACCATTAGAAAGAGGTAGGTTACATATACAAAGTTTAACTTCATCCGAACTGAATGTTCCGCAATACTTCGCGCCCGCTACACCAAGTTCAATACTTGAGGATGAGATACCATGTAGTCAGTGAAGACAGACCAATTCGTTACTTATTCCAGGTAACTTGATAACTTCAAGTTATTCTGGACATCGTGTAACTTCGAATTGGCTTATATAGTTACAATTTTTGTTCTGTCATTTAACGTGTAATGAGTTCGCTACACGATAAATGACAGTAAGTGTCACAAAAAGGTGTACGCCTATTGTTCTTCACCAGTCAGTTCAGTGAACGATATCATTCTGAATGGTGATGGTTATTAGATCTTGACGTGTTATGGGATGAAGTGTGAGGCCACCGAAAAGTTTCAGACGTTCTTTTGCCACAAAAACTCGGTTTAGCTAGAATACCAAAAAGCCGAAACTGAGGACCATGACGGTACAACAAGTGAAAAGGTCTGCATATCCATCACTCTAGTGCACATAGTAGAAAACATCAATTCGGTTGCCCAGGTGGTCCAGTACAGCTTTCAACCTGGCCCTTTGGGTGCGTGCTGTGAACGAAGAGTACGTGTAATAGTATGCGTTCTGTGTATTCCGTATATGACAGCACACGTTGAACAATGCGCTGAGTCTGTTTTCCAATTTTACAAGAATTGCTGCATACAATGTGGAACGCTCAGACAGAATAAAGGTGTTCACTCGTCGTGAGACAAACTCTGGGCATTATCTCATGAGCGGATTAGCCGTGATGGCCCTGCACAGCCACTGTATTTTGTATAATTTTCTGAAGTTTTTCAGCAGGCTTGTTATATCGGACTTGATGTTAGATGCGCTATATTCGCTGCCTCCTCTGCAGCTTCGTTACCTGCTACGCCTATACGTGTCCTGGAATCCACTGGATCAGGTATATCATGACCTACATCACATATTTGTCGAATTCCACGAGAGCTGATACCGCTCGCTCACCTGTGGACAGAACTAGTTCTCCTAATCATGGACTGTGGGACCAACCATTACGGGGAAACTGGCGTGAGCAATGAGTTACGTTGTCAATGCAAATTCTATTAGTGTATGAACTTTACTGCGTTAGAACGCGTTCGTCACCTTGCCCCCGCTTGTGACGTAGGTGTGTTTCTGCTTTCCCGTACACATTTTGGCAAAGTCTCTTAGCTTGAAATTATTCATTAATGATGGAATGGTGCAGAAGCACAACAGTGCCACGTGACACACACTGAAAACTCTCAAAGGAGGGGAAATTACCAACAAGATCTGTGTTATCTACATTCTAGACACCGAACTTCGCTGCGCAACACGGTAAGAATTAATCACTATTCAGAGTGATATCGTTCACTGCCCTGGCTGGTTTAAGAACGGTAGGTGTGACACCTTTTCTTGATATTTACCATAACTGCATAATATGACGGAAATGCGGACAGAATTGATCCAACAAAACATTATCAATGGCGTTTGATTCTCGTAATGTCCTGTAAAGTGTTGCTGCTCATCGGACCAACCACGGAATGGTTGTTATCCTCTTGTGTAGCCTCTATACCAGCCCACAGCCACAGTGGAATAAACTTGGACACGAGCTGCACCGTGCACAAGCAATTTGCCATACAGCGACGCTGGTCACAGTGAGCAGCCTGTGACTCCGGTGCAGCAGATGCAGTGCGTTTTGAGCTCTTCCTCGGCATTTTTTCATCTACTGACTTCGTCTGGCTCTGTTAACGTGGCCTTGGCGAAATCGAGAGCCAGGTGGAATGCGACATGGCTTTCGGATAGATACCTGCATACCGGCGGTTACGTGGAGGCCGCTGATAAAACCGGTCTCGAAATATGATATCAAAGTGGAACGACACTCATCTTCTCTTCCACTCTATGCCCTCATGACTACCATGCACCCATAAAAACAGAAAGTAAAAGCAGTTGCAGCTTTCAAAGTCTTTACTTTGAAAGCTGCACTTTCTGTATACTTTCAATGCTGCACGAAGTAAAGTATTGTGAATTAAAATATTGTAAATGTAAAGTATTGTTAAATTACTGTAAATCACTTTATAAACGTAAATTAAATACTGTATTTGTGTACAAAGTACTTACTGTACGTTCCAAGTACAGAAGACACGATCGCGCTCAACCATCATTCAAAACGATGGCGTTTCAACTGGGGATTCGTTTCCAAGCGGAGATAGTATAGGGCGAAACTATCTTCACAGGGGTCATCCAGAATGATATTTCCGGGACGATGGTCGGCCCTAAGTTTACTAAAAGTGCATTGTTACAATCTCTGCTGTAAAAAACACCAGTAATTTGTGTTTCCTTACAAGTCAGCCCATAGTCGCCGGACAGCAGGCACCAGAAGAGAGAGAAGAGTTTCGTGAGAGGGGGAAAGGAATCTTGTTAGATGAGTTACCCGACTATGAGCTCATTTTCACAGAACAGCGATTTCATGTAGCCAACGAGGAACGTGTGTATTACAAGTACAGGGTGGCCTATCAGCTATTGTTGACTTTGGACCTAAATATCTCAGCCCAGAGTGGCGCTAGCGACTCGCGGTTTTCGGTTCCGTAA
>JARGYV010089802.1:0-17082 GCA_029532675.1 Ornithodoros moubata
AGGAAAAGTCGAAGTCGAACGGCGGCGCGCCGTTTGGCACGATCGGCGGCGGCGGCGGCGGCACGCCGATTGGAGAAAGCCGGCGGCGGCGGCGAAAAAAAATGGACCGGCGGCGGCGGCGTGGCGGCGCGGCGCACACCTCTAGATATGGATCCTCTCAACGTGGATGAAAGTGCTTTGCTGCTGTCTGTCATTTTTAGTTGAATTGTGACAAGAAATCGAGTAATGTTGCAGTTGAGCCGGCGTGCTCCGCAGTTTCCGTGGTTGGGAGAAGCAACGTTTCCATGGCACCATCAACAATCTCTTTCCTGTATTTTGTATGAAGCATAATTTTCACCGCAATACTATTTTTATTCATTCATTTAATTTTTGCAGCAGCCATTACTTACTGCGCAAAACATTTCTTTACATGCCACGGCTGGAACAATGAAACCGAAACTGACGTCAAAGCGAATGGATGTCGAAATATCATGCGCTGCGACGCGGCTTACGCTATCCACAGCCCTGTCGAGTGTCGCTGTCCGCCAGTGGTACGAAGGCACATATGTTATACTTGACAGAACCTCAGCTGGGCCACACTGCTAATTCAAGAACACAGTTACAACCGTGGTTACAACCTCTCTGTTGCTGTTCGATCAAGCGTCAAAGCTCGGCCGACGATCGGTGGAAGACATCTGAGGTTTGAACATCACTTGCAACCGCTGGGAGGGAGACGGTCCATTTGCTAGAGTTTCTGCGACTCATCTGTTACGTGGACTGTCACTTCAATCTCATCGCGACGCATAACCTTGCCAACGCCATGACAACAGCACTTCCGAATGACTGCAAACGAGTCATCGAGGCTTAAATCTGGAGGTGAGCAATGTGCGCTTTGGCCACCGTGAAGTTTAATTTGTTCTGTCATCATCGCTGTAAGAAATGAAGTTCGTAAATCCCAGACGACACAGTAAGAGAGCTGAAAAACGCATGTTCGCAAAGTCACTGTTGTTGGATATAGAGAGTGTGGAGCAATAACGGCTCAGAATGCACAGCTACCATTTCTTCCGTTTATGACACAAGCTCTCCCTCGTGGTTGTAAAGGATCTACGCAATTTAACTGATGAATCAGACGGTACGAATCTTCCATCCCGTCACTTTTCGCGGGGGTTCTTCGCCTTCTTCTGCTTGAAAGAATAGTAAATAGACGTGATTGACGAAGTTCCGTCTCCACCCTCAGATGCCCCTACACACCGGCACGTGAATCGTCTGCTCTCGGTGCTTCACTTCTAGAGGTAGTAAAGTTACTAGGCTGTCGTCTGCAGCGACAATGACAGCGCAGAAAATAAATAAATGTTGCGCCAGAACCGCAAGAATAATGGCAGGATCTGAGTACAAACACGATACCTCCCAGGAAATGACAGTTGTTGCTGTAATTGATACTTGTAGCATTACCTGTTCACCGTTTATGCACACACGCACAATTCTATAGCAGAACTTTGTCATTGCTGATCGTTACATTGTTACTGAGTGTTAGTGATCACTTTTGCGGCACAGAATGTTCTCCTGTGCTTTAAGCTCCTTTCCCAACAAGGATTATCTTCTCGACAACCACACCGACACCCATCGACCCTGAGATGAAATTGTACAGGTACCTCAGGCACTTTGCCTCTGTGTACCTTCCATTTCGAATCCTCAGCAGTATATACACGTTATCATCACGTTGGATGCCTATCGTTCACTGTTCGGAACTCTGTAAGCATTGACAAGAAGAGATCTTGCAGTAAAAGTTTAATTTCTTGAATCTCTTTGCCAGCTCGCCTGCGTTTATGCTACTTTATTTCTTTACAAGCTCGTATTTGCTTAAAAAAAATGTCTTATAAGTGATGAGAGAACATATGGGGGCAAAATAAGGTATGCCTAAATTCAATGCTACATAAATGTAATTATTATTATTATATAAATGTCAATAAAATGTGCAAACAGAAAATTCCTGAGCATGGTTCCAGTTGTAAAAGCCCCCCTTGATCATGTTCCTGAATGAGCATGGTGTCTCGCAGCTTGCTTAACTATTGCTTTTCTCTGGTCTGGTACTGTGCACAGTAGCCTAACCATGTTACATGTTACCATGTTACAAATTCACATGCTACACAATTAGCTCCTCCCTCGATAAGATGGCCACCTCTTACTGAGAAGTACAACTTTGTCTTCCGCTGGCCTGCGGAAGTAGAGCTGTTTCCGACTGCAAATCTTCCTCATTTGCCACATGGCTCTTGGCTACCTTGGTGACAGCTGTGTTGCACTGGAGCGACAATTGTGTCACAAACATAACATTTTCTAACAACAATTGTGTCACGAAGATAACATTTTCTAACAACAATTGTGTCACGAAGATAAGATTTTCTAGCAACAATTGTGTCACAAAGATAACATTTTCTAGCAACAATTGTGTCACAAACATAACATTTTCTAGCAACAATTGTGTCACAAACACAACATTTTCTAGCAACAATTGTGTCACAAACATAACATTTTCTAGCAACAATTGTGTCACAAAGATAACATTTTCTAGCAACAATTGTATCACGAAGATAAGATTTTCTAGCAACAATTGTGTCACAAAGATAAGATTTTCTAGCAACAATTGTGTCACAAAGATAACATTTTCTAGCAACAATTGTGTCACAAAGATAACATTTTCTAGCAACAATTGTGTCACAAAGATAACATTTTCTAACAACAATTGTGTCACGAAGATAACATTTTCTAACAACAATTGTGTCACGAAGATAACATTTTCTAACAACAATTGTGTCACGAAGATAACATTTTCTAGGAACAATTGTGTCACAAAGGTAACCTTTTTCTTTTATTTGGAGGCACGAAATGCCCAAGATTTTGCTTGCAACATAACCAACAAATCCTAGCTTGGCATGTGGCTAGGTGAACTATGTACCTGAAAAGAAAGTTAAAGATTAACTATCAGGTTCGATTGTTTGTTGACAGTTAGTTATAATTACATGCGGGTAAGCACTTATTAGTGATTAAAGTACTGCCCATTACTGCTTATTTGTGTTCTCCTAACATAGTGCACGACATGATGACAATAATGGCTACAGAGTCTCAATATGGACGTCGGGCTGAAGTTTGGACGTACAAAGTGGGCTGCGTTCTTTCTTGCATTTATGTCCGCTAATTATAACGTAAAGTTCATATGGTATGTCGCTCAGGCACTGACTGCTTTGGACTCACTATTATTTAGATGAACTACTTAGATTGACTATAACTAATAATCACTTTTACATAATGTAGCTGTTAACCAAAGTAACCGTTTTCTAGTACCTAGCTGATGCCGCTCGCTTGGCTCCTCTCCAAAATTGGCCACTTTTTGTGGGTGACTTTGTGAGTTTTTCACAAGTACCTGAACTTTAGTCTCTCTTATGATTCGAATTATGATCATGATGTACAAAGCCAGTTTACGTGCGTTGATGCAATTTTAAGTGGTCTTCTCTGCTCTGTTTTTTTTACGGAACTACAAGTCTGGCACGGGTTTGCGTTTGTCCAACGTCTTGGCCAACGGTGCGCACTTTCTACGCGGCAGTTTATTTTTGTTTCTTTGGTATTTTCCCCTAAGCAGGACCTTCTCCCTAGAGGAGAGGGGGGCGGCCGCCCCTTCCTCCCCTGCCGCCCCCTCCTGAGGTCGCGACTCCCTGCTGGCGAGCTCACCAGGCAAAACGAAAGGATGAAAAAAAAAAAAAGGAAAGCAAGCGCCACTTCCGGTTGAGTGTCCCGTGCAAAAAGTGTGTCGCTGCCGCCGCATATCGATCGTCCCGCAGTCCTGTGACGTCAGACTCGCCGCAGTTTTCCGACAGGCGGTGACGTCACCGACTCTTTTGGGTCCAAGTGGCGACGAGCGGACATTTTGGCTGACCACCCTTTTTGGACGAAATGGCCACGATGAGTTGATCTTGCCCTGTATTGATATCTCGGTTCGTGCCCTTTGTCTTGCTCCTTCGTTGCTGTAAACGCTATACGGGCTGGCATCTAGCGATCCGGCATCGTGACACTGTACGGACACGGCAGCTCCGTCATCCGTCGACATATTGTTATGAATTGGTGTAGTAGGCTTTGACGCGTCGTTGTATAAGTTCCTTTTAATCGTCTGTTTGTGGCGTAGCTCTTGGGGATGTTTCGGAACGAGTGTTTTTTATACCTGTCCTTTCTTGAACGTCCGCTCTTCAGATTAAGACGCCGGAAATTCAAATACCGTGATGTCGTCTGTGAAAGTGGCCGTGCGGGTACGCCCATTCAACAACAGGGAGGTGAGCAGGGACTGCAGCTGCATCATCTCCATGTCAGGAAACACAACAGGTAGGGGAACGCCGTCTGCTTGCAAGCGGTCTATATCATGTCGAGTGTCGTCTGCCCGTTTGCAGTGATCGTGAATCCCAAAGCGCCGCCCAAAGAGAGCGCCAACAAGAGCTTCAACTACGATTATTCCTACTGGTCCCACGACGTAAGGAGATTTTCCCACTTCACGCTACCCAAAAAGTGACGATTATCTTTTAAAATTTCCAGCCCACAGATCCGCATTTCGCCTCGCAAGACAAAGTGTACGACGACATCGGCGAAGAAATGCTGCTTCACGCGTTTGAGGGGTGAGTGGTCGTTGGCTTTCCCTCATTGAACGTGTTTCTGTGGCGAAGCAGCCTTTACAGCGAATGTGTCATGGAAACGGGGCAGCAAGTATCGGACATTTTTTTTAGTCTTTTTTTTTTTTGTGACATGAAAATGGAAAGTAGGCTTAGCGCTAAACCTCCCCTCTCGAATTCGGTAGACTTCGCGGCCGGCTATTTCAGGTAGCCGACATTACGCAAGATGCTTAACTGCATGGTGAAAGCTGTTCATATGGTTTATGTAATAGCTCTGAATTGCGCATATGGCACTGGCACCGGGATTACCCGTGTTGTTTTCATTATTTTGGTATTATATGTCCTGGAAATAGTTTACACACGTTTTGACATTATGTTCATCTGAAAAAAAAAAAAATGGGGTAGGTGAGTGGAGTGAAATTTATGTTTGTTCCCCAAATACTGTGCTCCCCTGGTTTCCATGCAAGGACATGTCAACGACTTTGACGTGTCCAAAGCGTTTTATCATGTCAGCCTCACATTGTTAGTTCACAAGTTGCTCTGTTATAGTTTCTGCCTTATCACTGTAATCCTACAGAAAATTATTTGTGGTGCAGAACTAACACGGTTCGTGTCTAGAATTCGTACCCCACGGAATACACGTCCTTGCCGTGTGTAGCTCAGGGTCCTAACCCGGGGAACTTTTGTTTCTCGTTTTTATCAAGAGCATTGTCAGTTGTACCAATTATTTCCGTGTCTTGCACTTTGCAGACGATATAAAAGCATTTCACTATGTCGGTTCATTCTCGGATTGCAGACGCCTTCAAGGCAATATTTTGGCTGTATACAGCTGCTGTTCTTATAAAATCCTTTTGTTCAATGCTGTGAATACGAAGGTCATGACCATCAGCAGAAACGCAGGCCATTGTACTTTTTCTATGTAGTTTATACCATTGGCATTGCACACGAACATCATGTACGTGATCTCGGCGTTTATATTCAGTGGACCCTTGATTTTGGTGCTCATGTAACTTACATGGTTAGCAACGCTATGCGCCTGTCGGGTGTGTTCTTGCGGGCGGCACGGGAGCTATCTTGTTGGCTGGCGTCCTGAGTTCTGCAGCATTGCACGGAATAGCTTAAACAAAACTAGTTAAGATTCTATTGACCATGTGCCGAGGAATTTGGTTCATATTTTGTTTGACAGGTATGACGGTAGGCCTTTGTACCGTGAATATTACACAATACTGGATAGACAGTACTGGATAGTGCAAAAGGACTTTGCACTACGTTTCGTTTCCTCATAGTGTTGTCGTCCACGAACATTAACCTTGAAGTGGACACCTCCGGCCTTTCGTTTATTGTGACGTTATTCTGGTAGTATCTTCTGTTATTCTTCCGTCTATCTGCCGATTACAGATATTGATATGTTGATTCCAGACCACAATTTCGGAAGAGGTCTTTGTTCTGTTGTGCTGTAATTACTCAACTTCGTTGCAGTTTCAGTGCGACGAAATAACAAGGCTTGCAGATGTTTTGTGTTTTAAGAATTTAGAGAATAAACACTATTAATATTGCGTTAAGGGACTTTTTACAATTATATGAGCCTAACAGTTCTCTAACTCTAACAACACAGCACTGCATCACACACTTAGTACGCTAAAACCGTAGCACACGGTGCGGAGGGCAGACTTTGCACCCAAAGAACGTCTGTTACATAAACAGCCAATTGTCTCTCGGGGGCAGGTACAACGTATGCATATTTGCCTACGGCCAGACGGGCGCCGGGAAGAGCTACACCATGATGGGTCGCCAGGAGGAAGGACAGGAAGGAATCATCCCCCATATCTGCAAGGATCTCTTCCGCAAGGTCAAGGAAGACGTGTGCGAGGACATGCTTTACTCTGTGGAGGTGAGAGAACTCCAGCTCTGATGCTGGGGGTGTGCACTGAAGGGGGATCCCTGTGCAAAGGTGAGCTACATGGAGATCTACTGCGAGCGGGTGCGGGACCTCCTGAACCCCAAGAACAAGGGGAACCTCCGGGTGCGGGAACACCCGCTGCTGGGACCCTATGTCGAGGACCTGTCCAAGCTGGCCGTCACCTCTTATCAGGACATCCACTCCCTCATGGATGAGGGGAATAAAGCCAGGTGGGTTGGGTTTTTGATGCGGTGTCGGAGAATGGAGCTCGGAGCCTGGTTATGAGCGGTTCTCACATCTGTCTGTTGCGTTTACAATGAAATTGGGTAGTCGGAGAACAGGAGAGCGTGTTGTACCACAAAGCTCGCCAAGGTGGGCCTACGATGTTGTAGCTGACTTTTTGCCAGTTTCGAGAAGGTGGTTTCAACGAGAAGTTTAGGCAGCAGTGTTGTTTATGGTTTTGATTGAGGCCTCAAGTGTTACTCTTTCTCTGTCTGTTTATGGGAGTTATGTATTAAATCTCTCTATCACACTACTATAAGCAGTATGTGTGTTAGTTGAGAGTGGCTTGCCTTAAACTCGGGTGGAAACAAGCTTCGTTTCGTCCCTACGGAAAGTGGGAGTCAGCCATTTTAGTGACAGTTGAAACGTATAGGGACAGTAGAAGTTTAAATTTATTTCACCCACACAGGGCAGAACATACATAATACAGAAATAAAATAATAGCAATAATATTAAAAATTTTAATCATTGTCAGTACGCAAAACGATGATCGCATTCTGTGTCGACACTTAGCTATGGATCCATGAAAGTTACGATTACGACGCATAAAGAAGAAAAAAAGGCTTATTAGAAAAAAAAAATCGTAAACAAAACTTTACGTGAAAAAAACACTTACGAGACACAGCCAAATTGTCATGTCCGCACTGTTTACATAGGATTGAAGAACTCCGAGCATCTTTTGTATGGAGCGGCGCTCTGTTCTATGTACGCAAATCACGGTAAAAACTGGAACTAGTAGACAATATGAGTACCATAAGCGAGTGAGCACCACGAGTTTTTTTCGTCACAGCCATATCAGGGCCGTTGTAAGTAGGAAATTCATAAAAAAGTATTCCTAACTACGGCACTCACCATGCAACGTCATATGTATCCAATTAGCTGCTCGAAGGAGAGTTTTTCCAATTTCTCAAACAATACCTCACATGGAGATGCTTTTTTTTTCTTTTTAGCAGTTGTTGGTGCAGTCGACATGATACATGATGTAACAAGACATGAAGTAACCTGATACGTTATATCAAACTACACCCAGGTGTTTCACATGGCATGATTCGTATACTGTTACATGATGCACAGAGTAATGAATGCAATGAAACATAAATGGAAATTCACTATGCAATAACAAGACGACATTTGAGTCCGTGACCTAAATGTGTCAGCGAGGATACATTCTTAAGATGGAGACTTTAAGAATGTATCCTCGTCCGCAAGCAGGTTATTCCGGGATAAAAAAGCTGTAAATAGGAAAGAGCGTTTACCGTAGTCAGTTCTGACCGAGGTGGGGGGGGGGACGTGGCCATCGTTGGCCGCGAACACAGTAACGTCATTATTAGGCAAGCCATTGGCACCGATGTGGGAAAAAGACACCACCATATGATGAATCTCATACCTAAGGGTTGGAAAATGTGTGCATGATTGACGCTGGGAGGGGAAGAAATAGGGGCAATGGGGGGACGCCCTTGATGAAAACCCGTTGCGTATGTCCTGTCAAGTACTGACAAAAAGAGTATGCACTTGGCTCCTAAAACGATTAAAAATGTCAAAAGCATTTTTAGGTCCAGCAGAAGGGCCTAGAGCAAAAGATTTATGCACTCTTAAGCCGCACTACTGATTAATTGTCATATTTGTCAATAAATTCTGAGATGTTCATATATGAGGCGTTCAAACGGCATGTCGATCCTATTCAGGTGGGACAGATTCCTTGCATTTGGCTCGGTAATACACATGGTGTTTCTTGTATTTTGTATACAGCTTATACAGTGAAACTTCTCTATCTGGGACACCCCTTGTGCCTGTCTTGTGTGTCCCACTTATGGAGGTGTCCCAGTTACGGAAAATGAAGAAAGAACCAGCTTTACAGAAACCATACCGATTTTATTTTCAACACTCGTCTTGCTACGAAAAGAATGACGTTATCGTTTTCAATGTACTGTGCAGTCTGACATGGTGGAAGTGTGCATTAGTTACCTTAGATCTGAGAGCTGCAATGTCCTGAGACAACTCGGAAAAGGTTTGAACGGCCATACCGCTCTAGCACACGCAGAACACTTCAACTTCAACAAAGGACCGCTTTGGGGCTAGAGAATCATCACTGTTTTCATCCTCACTTGAAATTTCTTCATCTGTGATGCGTTGATTACTGACCTGTGACTGGTCCATCTCACACACGCACCCAGCAGAGGGCTTTCACTTTCGTCGACCAGATCAAGCTTGCTCTGACAATATGCGTACTCAACTGTTTTTAGTACACACATTTCAGAACACAATCTCCAGGCACAATTCGTGAAGCTTGCGTTTAGGCATCTTAACAGGCCAGTGGTCACCAAGAGAATGACCAATTTTCAGTGCCCAGGACAGAAAGAGGGGAAGGAGGGGGGAAATGTAGGGGACAGAAATGTGACACGTCCCACATGGGGAAAAATATGCCGTCCCACTTCCGAGATAGGGAGGTGTCCCACTTTCGGAAGAGCGGGTCAATGTATTCTCTATGGGGAAGTGCAGGTTCTGGCTTATAGAGTCCCACTTTGGGGAGTGTCCCAGGTACAGAGGTGTTCCACATGGGAGGTTTCACTGTACTTAGGGTTTAACATTTGGAGGATGACACGTGTCATCCGGTGACATTGACGCTACATTCTAAGAAACTTACATAGTATTCGAGTTGATTTGGCTGTGAAAGACCTTATGACAGCCGTACAAGCATTAATTTCGACTTTGACGTCAGCGCTGTAGATATCGCATCAGAAAGATGACAGTAATTGATGTCACTCTTCGAAGCTGTGTTGGGCTGGTGATGAAAAGGTATCAGGTAATGATCGGCACCACTTTGGGACGAACAATATTTGTAACGACATGCTCTCTGATAGGACATACAGCAGTAGTCACGGGTGTTTGTAGATGAGTTAGGTTAAAGAAGCCGAAAGGTGCCAGGTATAAGCAACTATAACGGAAAACGAGTCCCGTAGTCTCTCAGTAAACTGTACGAGATTGCATCGTAAACAACACACACTAAACAACAACCACAATGTATTGTTGTTCATGCCCCAAGGAAAAGTGTATCATGTTGCAGTCACATGTTATAGATACTTAACAATTCTTGTTATAGATACTTAACTTCATTTCTTGAAACGCATTGCTCGATCCGGAACTCCATCGATCCCCTTCATTGCAGGACGGTGGCGGCCACGAACATGAACGAAACGAGCAGCCGCTCGCACGCGGTGTTCACCATCATCTTCACCCAGCGGAAGCTGGACAAGGACACGGGTCTGGCCACTGAGAAGGCAAGGCTTTGAGCGCCTCCCGCTGCGACGTCTTGCTGACCGCTCGCCGTGTCGTGCAGGTGAGCAAGATCAGTCTGGTGGACTTGGCGGGCAGCGAGAGGGCAGACTCCACGGGGGCCCAGGGCACGAGGCTGAAGGAGGGGGCCAACATCAACAAGTCGCTGACAACGCTCGGAAAAGTCATATCCGCGCTGGCCGAGATGGTGGGTTGTCTCGCCGAGTTCCTTTTGTTTTGTTCTAAACAGTGCTTTCTTCTTTTCCTCGTGCTGCTGAATGGTAAGGCGGTGAGTTGTGCGTTGCTTGCTGGGAGATTTTGGCGCGGTCTCTCTCGTCGCTAACTTCTGGAGGGTTGCTGTCGAGACAGGTTTCAGCTGCTTTGTAACCAATTTTATGCACATTTTTTGAAGGCTACAAAGAAGAAGAGAAAGGCGGACTTCATCCCTTATCGGGATTCCGTGCTGACCTGGCTCCTCCGCGAAAATTTGGGTGGGTAGCGGCAGGTTTCGTAGCAAAATTAAGAGTCGAAAAAAAAAAAGCTAAGTGACGCGGACACTTTAGCAAGGATGCAACAGTCATCAGCAAGCACCTGTTCTATACTTTGGATCAGTCGTTTTTATGTTAAAGATGTCAGTAATATTATGGCTGGTGCTTATCTTTTAAAGCTTTTGTTAGCTAGGGCAGACTGATGTGCGCGTAATGTTCCATTGTGTGTCCTTTCCTGCAGGAGGGAATTCCAAGACTGCCATGATAGCTGCAATCAGTCCTGCCGACATTAACTATGAAGAGACCCTGAGTACTCTGAGGTAAAGGACACGTTTTCCACGGCCGCCTTGTCTTTTCTCAAAGAGTCCTTCTTTTCTCAGGTACGCGGACAGGGCAAAACAGATCGTGTGCAAGGCGGTCATCAACGAGGACGCCAATGCCAAGCTCATCCGCGAACTCAAGGATGAAATTGCACGCCTCAAGAACTTGCTGTTGGCCGAGGGGATCAACGTCGACGGTGAGCGACCAGACTTTCTTCCTGCAGTGTCGTCGCGTGTTTCTGAAAATTTTAAGTTTCTTCACTTTGAGAATTACTGGTTCTAGCTGTCTCTAGCCGCTGGCTGTTATTGATTAAGATTATTTTTATCTTGTTTACGCTGCGTTCCAAAACGGAATCGAGAGTGGCTACGGGCCACGTGATAGAGTTATAGCACGTGACCATGGGGGTAAGCGAGACTTCAACAGGGTATGACACCGTCGCGAACGAAGGCGCAGGTAGGACGGGAGAAGACAACAGGCCTAATGTAGATGTGAACAATGTTTTTTTATGTCTTCTGTTCAATGTGGCGCCGAATTTTGCGATAGCTTTGTAACGGCTGCTACAAATCTAGGCAGTTTCTCTTTCTCAATTGGAATATGAAGTCTTACACAACGCGACCGTAGCCCTGTAGCAGACAACAGTGACATCACGACCATCGCTGTCTCCCACGAATTCCCACTTTGATCGAAGTAGGGACTTCCTTTAGAAACGAGAGTCGTGACATCATCGAGTAACTTTCGGAACGGTGCGAGCAACGGCGCTCAACTTTTGGGTCTACCCGAATAACTTTTGGAACGCAGCCTTAATGTCGTGGCTGGAAAGAAATGACACAAAGAACGGAATACACTTAAGACACTGTACTGCACATAAATTTTGACACCAAAATGTAAAAAGAAACGAAAAATGCAGAGAAATGCTCAGTAACTTTTGACAAAACCAGTAACTTTTGCGGATACCACGCAGTAAAAAGCATCTGCTACTGCATCTGCTTCTCCTCGTTAGGCTTGGCGACTACCTAGCAAGAAGCAGTCGAAAGTGAGGCCATAGAAACACCCTTAAACGAAGTTCCACATACCGTATTTACTCGTGTAAAGCCCGCACCCCCCACTTTCGAGCTGAAACTTAAAAAAAAAAAAAATATTGTGAAAAGGCTCCACGGGCCGCGGCCATTGCAAGCGCAGTTTACCTCGCCACAACGGGATGGCGATAACGCATTCTTGGTACCCTGTCATGTGGCCTTGCCACGCGTCCCTCACCCACCTGCTATCGTAAAGAGCTTCGAGCTGACTGGTATCTCCAACAACATGGACGACACTGAAGACGACAACCTTTGGGCGGACGGCGACGACGATTGCGCGAGCGAAGTGAGGAAGACAATGGCGATTAATTAAATGCCCTTTTATGTTTGTTTTGTTTATGAGTGGCTGCGTTACTCTGCATAGCAGCTGCAACGAAGCTGCGGTTATGGCGCGTGGCCGCGAGCCTGTTTCGTGTAAGAGCCGCACCCCCTCGAAATTTCGGGAAAAAGTGTGCGGGCCTTCCACGAGTAAATACGGTAATTACTGCTTTAATTTATTCGAAGCACACGCTGCCATTTCTACTTTCTTGTCTGCGACAATTTTCCTGTTGCAGATAGCAACATAAACACAGAGTATGCCAAGAGGAAGCCCCACCTGTCCGTGTCGGCCGAATCCGAGAACGCCATGGAGCAGCTGCAAGAGTCGGAGAAGTTGATCGCGGAGCTCAACGAAACGTGGGAAGAGAAGCTGAAGAAGACTGAAGCCATTCGTCTGCAGAGGTAATACCCTTTGACATCACTGACGCTGGCCCGAATGCGAAAGTAACATTTTGAGTCCACATAAGTTTACCAAAGAGACTGTCAATTTAAAGTTTTGCCTCTTTTCCGCAGGGAGGCTGTGCTTGCAGAAATGGGTGTAGCTCTCCGGGAGGACGGCGACACTGTCGGTGTGTTTTCACCGAAAAAGGTGAGCTGCATGTGGGAAAAGTTTGACCGTGCAATTATGTTGTTCTCCTCTTGTGGTGAAGACTCCTCATCTGGTGAACCTCAATGAGGATCCGCTCATGTCAGAATGCCTCCTCTACTACATTAAAGACGGCATCACAAGGTGGGTTGATGAAAGAATGCGGAAAATTTCGTTGAAACGAAACGCTCTTTTGGCATGCAGGCTAAAGCGTTGCTGCGGCAAATCCGTGTTTGGTCGTATCTTCGCTTTATCCACAAACCTAAATCAACGCCAAATCATGTCGGGATTTTCGTCTTTGACTCCAGATCAGATGCACTTTCTAGGCTAGATTTGCCAAAATTTCTTGTTCAAAGTTTCTGAAAATAGATTGGGAGTCGGATTTTGCTGGGAAATGTCGCGTTGGGCCGCTGGTTTTGTCTGTCGACGCAGTACATGGCACACGTATTACTACAAGGCTACTAATTTACCTCGTCTAATGTAATCTCACCACTTTCTAACGTAAAAATTACCTTCCTGCGCCTCTCCATTCCTATTATATTGCTACAAACATTTGGAATGTTTTTTTTACTCTTCTATTTCAAGTTTGGACTAGTTTTCGCCAGTGCGGGGAATTCTGGTGCAAGAGTTCCCATAGAAACGCAAGTTTTCATTGCCCTGCAGGGTCGGCCGTCCCGATGCTAACGTGGCACAGGACATTCGGCTGAACGGAGCCCAGATCCTCAACGAGCACTGCTGGTTTGAGAACCTCGACGGTGAGTGAAACAGAGAAAGAAAGGAGCCGAGCGTTGACGAGAAGCCTCGGGTTTCAGGTGTCGTAGCTCTACACCCTTGCAAAGGGGCCCTGGTGTACGTCAACGGACGAGAGATCGTTGAGCCCGTTCCGCTCAGGACGGGCTCCAGGGTCATCCTGGGAAAGTACCACGTCTTTCGTTTCCAGCATCCCGAGCAAGGTACGGGGATTGGTTTGGATTTTCGGTACGGGGGAAAAAAGACTGGAATCGCTGCATTTGCCCGAAATTAATTTGACAGCCCATTTTGGTGCGGGCAAAAATGAAGGCCCGTGTCGCGGTGCACATTTCTCGCTTCTCCGTAATGCGACAGTGGAAAGGTTTGACGGCCACGTCTGCATTCATGAAAGCTTTCTCGTTTGTGCAAAAAGAGAAGTCTTTTGTGAAACCGTTCGCCGTTTCGCACTGCTTCTCGTTTGAGGACGGCTACTCTTGTACTCTTGTACGTGTACGATATCAGATGCCGCTTGAAAGACTTTAAATGAACGTTTTCCCCATTTATATGCACTATATGGTCACTCTGCATCTTGTATCAGGTTTTTGTATGTCAAGATGGACACAGCTACGCGATTTGATCGCTCTTGTCTCGGCATAAAGGTTCGATACGTGGCATCAGGCCTGTTGGGTTGAGAGCGTCTGCTCCCCATGACGACTGACAACAGCTCTGACGTGACGTGCCGTGTGAAGGTAGCTCATCAATCAAGAGAAGGAGACCACGACGAATTCGAAACGATACTGATGACCACAAGGCTCGAGGAATTTCACGTGATGATTTGCATTTAGACTGCCCAGCGAGATTGCATGTGATAAGTTTGGCATCGCCGTTTACAACATTTCGTGTGTAGTTTTGCAATCAAATAAGCCGTTCCCAAATTGTTGCATTACGTTACATGATATACAGTCGTAAGAAGAACGTGGTTGTCGATTTTCTTTTCTTTTTTTTTTTCTGATGGTACCCGAAACAGAAACAGAAATCGTAACAGCTGCAGCCATGGCTGAAGCAGAAACAAAAATAACCGGGTAGCAGAAACAGAAACTGTGACAGAAATCTTTCATTTGCCCTTCCCTGTTTACGAGAAACTGTTGCAGCAGGCAGCGTTGATTTCTGAAGCCCCTCCCGAGGGTCTCGGCGATTCTTTTTGACAAAGCACCTGTCCACGCAGCGTTGAAAATGAACCAGTTTTTGGCGAAAAATGGCACGACAAAGGCTTCTTTCCCTCTTTTCTTTCCCGCGACTTCTCATTCCCAAAAATGACGATAAAACTTAAAGCGTTTTTCAGTATTGGGACGAGGTTAAAAAAATCACAGAAAGCAGTTTAGAGCATTGCTTCAGAAAAATATGAAAAAGGTTTTGAACGTCAGAAAAAGTGTTGAGACAAGCGCTTACTGTGTAACGGACAGGGACTCGAAGGGGAGTAATGTTTTCAGGATGTTACCTTGAATAGACGAGTTTTAAATGAGTAATTCTCATCTTTTGGGGCGTACCCCACAAACATCCGAGATGTACTGACGTGGTCAAGAGAATTGCACCTCGGCTCAAAGAAAGATGGCACCGGTTACAGACGGAGACGAAATAGAAAGTACAAGTATTACAAAATAACGTTTGCTCCAAATATTTCTAAAAATCTTCTGAGCCTTCCTTCTAATTAAAAAAAATTAATACAAAGAGGCTTACTCTTTATTTGCAGCCAGAGAGATAAGGGTGCACAAGCCGCTGGAAACACCAGAAAGTGAGTTTCTCGATTACCTTTAATCGCGCAAATCTGGCGTGATGGACTTTAACACCCGTGTACGCGACATAAACACTGTGTCCCGGGGCCGTCCGTTTCAGAAACGGTACCGGGAGATGCTCCCGCCAACGACGTGGCCGACACGCCGTCTCAAACCCTGATGGAGGATTCCATGAGTGGTAGCAGTAAGTGCACGAGTGGGCCTCGTAAAAACCGTCGTTTGCTTACACTGTAGCTTTGACATTTTTTGCAGTGGTGGAATCTGTGGACTGGTCTTTTGCACAGCTTGAACTGCTGGAGAAGCAGGGCATTGACCTCAAGCTGGACATGGAGAAAAAGTAAGTAGCAAGATTAAAGGGTACTCTTGTGTCGTATGTTGTTTCGATGACGCATCGCGAACCTCGGTACGACCGGTCAAAATTACCAACGGTTCCTTGCAGGCTTGTAGCTTTGGAGGAGCAATACAAGAAGGAGAAGGAGGAGGCGGACCAGTTATTTGAGCAAGAGAGGAAGGTAACGGTCTGTTAGTCTAATAAACATTAATTATGCGGTACAATTAGTCAATAATTATCCTACTCTTACATGATAATCTGGGTTAATGAATACCCTACCCTGTGGCATCGCTCATGATCGCAGTTGTCTCGTGACGTAAACCCTACAAATTATTAATATTTTTATTATTATTATTAATGAATAACTAATATATTTTTACTGCACAATTAACTACAATTATTACCATTAACATTGACTAGCACGAAACTGGAATCATTTTTTGTTCTCCGGCAGACGTACGAGGCGCGCATCGAGAGCCTGCAGCGGCAGGTCGAAGAGCACTCGATGATATCGAGCATGTACAGCACGTGCACCGCGGAAGAGCTCCCCGCGGAAGAGGACAACGTCTGTAGGTCAACCAGGCTCTCGGTGGTGAGTGTTAGCATCTGATGCCGTCTTAACGGGTGCAGTCGATCAAGCGTGGACGGAGAGACAGTACGAGCTGGCCTCCTGGGCCGTCAACAAGTGGAAGGTGCACCAGTTCACGTCTCTCCGCGATGACCTGTGGGGCAACGCCATATTCCTCAAGGAGGCCAACGCTATCAGCGTGGAACTCAAGAAAAAGGTAGGGTCGGTACAGGAGTGTGAAAGCTTAATGCGGCAAAGTTAACTTTACTCTCTAGGCCTCTCATAGTTACCCGGACAGACGGAATTGGATGTGCACCTTATTTCTTTTACTTCGACAAAGCTCCGTTTGCAGGGGATATTTTTGTGTTTTGTTGAGAAGGGCGTAATTAGTTTCTCCGGTAGGGATTGGGGTTTAGTTTAATGACAAAGGTGCTTTTACTAGCTCCAAAGACAGTTTTGCAATTATAGTGGTTCTGGTGTGTTGCAAGAGCATGTTTTTATAGCTGCACATAAACAACGGTTAGTACGTATTCTCAACTTGGCTTGGTCTATCTAAAACTTTTTTGCTATATCTTTTCACATCTGTGCTTGTATGTATCCTGTGACATAGCGACAAATGTGAACACAGGGGCAATTACCACTATGACATGTTGAGCGACGTGCCTTTTTTGTATTCCCATTATCCTGTGTATCCTGTAGTATTTGAAATTACTCATATTACATATGGTAGCTTTTTATACTGATATCAGTTTCGATTCACTTCAGAGCTATATTTTTCCTTTTTTTTTT
>JARGYV010089805.1:0-17693 GCA_029532675.1 Ornithodoros moubata
TTCCGAAGAACACGAAAATGCAGTAACAATTGAAGAGGAGCAAACGGTTCTAGCTCACAGACATGGCGGCATTCCGCGCAATTCCTAGTTTCGTAATCAGTAGCCTTGTTTATGAGACGCACTGGTTTATTACCTCTTTGTTACTTGTGTATTACTGCTTATAGATTGTTGATATCATGTATGAAGTATACGTGGCAGTAAGTGGAAGTTATCGAATATGTCGCCACGCGTTTTCATTTGATTTTAATAAGATGTTGAATTTACGTCCTTATCAATTCTGCTACTTCCGTACTCTCGAAACAGATCAACTGGCAGAAAAAAATAAAAAAGTAGGGAATTACTGAACAATAATAAAGCTTCATCTAGGTGCAATACCTTGCAATTATTAGTGGATATTTACCCTGTATTTTCATATGCATTCAATTTTTATGGGCTATGCGTATATTGCAAGCATTCAGGAATGAAAGCACGAAGGACACAAGCATAAAAACGCAAGTACCGCATAATAAAGAAAGAACAAAATTTATGATTCTGGTTTCCGCTTCGAAGGAGATATTAAATCGTATCTATAAAAATTACACCGATAGGACAATGTCCTCGGAGAGCACACTAAGTCCAAAGCAAGTTGCTCTATTTTGGAGTGATTAAAAAAAAAGAAAACAAAGTTACTACTATTTTTTAACTTGCGAGCGAATTGTCTTCACAAATCGTAAAAATGGGGCAAAGAAAAAACAAAATGAGCAAAGAAATGTGGTAATTGTGCGTATATTGTGAAAGGTCTTCCGGGCGCCTGTGTTTCGTCACGTTGAATGATTTCATATCATCAGAACGATACAGAAAGAAGCGGAGAAACGAAGTTGAAAATTTGAAAATCTTGAGTTTCTTGATAAATAAGCCTTGTATCTGATTGTCATGTGCAAGAATGAACTTACAAACATGTATCACCCGTTTATATACATCACCAGCAGGACAAAACAAGTTCGCCGCCTTCGCTCAAAATGGCGCCAGCACTTTTTTTCTGCTCATTCTCAATGTAAACGAAGTTCTCCACTTTTCATAAAACTGTATCTGAAATGAACAGTGGCAAGGAAATTCAAGTTATACTCAAGGAACCAAATCTTTGCTCCTTTCGTCTATAGATAGCCCATGTCGGCGCGGTAAAATCTCTCTTTCAAATTCCTCTTGTATCTTTTCAGTGTGTAGGGGTAAGTACTTTACTGGTGAACAGAGTCTTTGGCATACGGCGCCCTCTGCTGTGTTTTCACACAGGGCTCAGGTGTTCGCAATGGGCTCCTGGAGAGGCAATGCTGCAACTCCTTTCGATTTTGCTCGTTACTCGATCACGTTCACAACAAAATGCCAGAAAGGGCAGTCACTGGGCTTTGTAAGTGCTGCGTCCGCATCTATTTCATTCCTCACTTTTTCCTTCACATTCTTGTTTTGCCTAACCTTTCTTCCTTATTTTTCTAGGAGGGCCGGATAAAAATCCCGACAGCTTTCCGAACTACTTGCTTTACGTGCTCCACGATGACGAAAAACAATGGGATTGCAGTGAAACTCCGCTCTGATTTATCGCTGAATATTTCTCTCTTTCCACGCTGACTAGCTTCGAATAAGCAACTAGCAAGAATGCGGTCGTATATATCTACTGTTTTTTTTTTGTTTGTTTTTTGTTTTTTATCTCCCCTCTGTACACGCTTGAGGACGCTAGCGATGCACGTCAGAGAACGTACTAAGATGAATAAGATGACAACGTTGCGGTAGATACGACAATCCTTAATCAGCAGGCTCTGACTCTTTTTTTTTTTTTCTTGTTTTCAGAAGACAAGAGCATCCATGACAGAGAAGAAGGCCACAGGCACGCTTGTCTACGTACATGCGAATATTGCGAGCTGAAGGTTCGCATGAAACCTTCAACTTGGCCGTCGTATGTAGCCACAAGCGACAAGCACTGTGTTTAAAGCCGGCGGATCCGTAGTGCGGCTCAAATCATGCTGTATACTTGGCAGCGCATCCCCTGGATTAAAACGCAGGAATCCTCGAAATTTCCTCTGCTGTTGCACGAGCTCAAAACAGGTTTACGCAATGCACACGCCCCAGTAGCTTATATCTTCGGCGAACCTTATATACACGTTATTGCTTTTCCCACCTTTCGAAATCTGAAGTCGCCTTGCGTGAAGAAACTAAAAAGACACAAAAAAAATGAAAGAGAAGGAAACGGAAGATAAACACAAAAAGGTGTCTCAGAAAAAAAAAAAAAAATACTCTTACTTTACTGAGAGAAGGAGAGAGNATAAAATGTTTCACTCTGAAAGGCTTCTCGGTGGTTTCGCGGCAAGGCTTTTATTTTCCTTACACCTGGGGTCGAATACTCGTACGAAGAAAAACTAAAAAAGAAGATAAAATAAATATAAAAAACTGGCTTTCTGAACATCCGGCTGCGAAGAGGTGATAGAAGAATTTTTTTCTCAACGGAAATACCTTCCTGTTTAGTTTTCATTTACATTCTCTAAGTAGGGCCTTCCCTGAGTCGTGCTTACATTGGGTATGGGTCTAATTTTTGTTCCTATAGCGCTATTCGATCGACTACGGAGATACTCGTGAATGGAAGAAAATAATACGCGAAAGTCTGCGCTTATTTGTGCTGCTAGAGCAAGGATACGCGCATTGAACTGTCAGTCAGTCTGTGTGTCCCAGTCTGTGCATGTATGTTCTAACATCCAGAGGGCTTTCGTAAAACGATTTAAGCTTCCCTTTCCTTTTTTTGTTCGTGCAAAACATCGAATTTTTAATGGTTAGGCCGCCTATTCTGCAGTCCATTCCAGAATTGTACAAGAATTCTTATGGATATGAATTCTATGTCTAATCCCAGTCTAGACTCTTTCATACTATTTCGTTCCTTAAAATCAAAGCTGCAATTAAATGCTGTACTACTCGGAATAATGTAGTCATACGATTGGAAACAACACGGAACAGTCAGAGTATGAGTCCCGGCGCCCCAGGTAACTGTCTGCAAGGTCTGCAGTGAAGTGTCCCCAGGACTAACACACACACGCACAGACACACAGACATGTATCTGTTCGATATACCAAAAGTTTTCATAAACCATCTTCCCAAATCAGTTTATAGGCAGCTTCTATAACCTTATTTCTTTCGTTTTTTCTTTTTTTTTGGGTGGGGGGTGCCCGTGATGCAGCATATTGAAATATTGTTCAGGGTTATCGGGCGCATGAAAACTGAACACACATTTGCCTACCTACCCCATTTGAGCAGGACATCTGTTTCATAACATCCGAACTATGTCCCTCACTCGATATAAGTAATACTTACTACTATTATAACTACTTACTACTACTTATATAAGTGCTACTTACTCAGTAATAAGATAATGCATCTCTTTCTCGTAGAACCCACCCCGTGGTAATGGGGTAGGGTACCGCATCAAGAGTGATGAATCTCCCTACATCATCATCATCAAGTTGTAAAGCTGCGAGCAATTCAGAGAACATCCTGTCTGTACACAAAATGCATGGCCTGTCTCTGCCCCAGTTGTTTCAGGTCCTCTGTCTATGTGCGCTAGCAGTCAACAGAATATCCGGTGACCATTCACTGAGCATATCGTAATGTATCGGTAGGAATCTCACGGGGACTTGAGCCATGGATCAGCATGTCCGCATACCATGGCCCTTGGTCCTATTTGCCTCCGGACGCTTCTAGGAGGTTGGCTACGGAAAGTTACCGATGAGATTCGCATGTAAGACGCGGTTGTTTGGATTAAGGACTCCATAAAACGTATTGCTACTTAGGACGTACTATGACACATGTAACACCTCAATTTTTTGTACTTTATCACAGATATAGATAAATTTGACGAATGAGTATTATAATACGTAATAAAAATATTCCAAGTGTTACGGGAATAGTTTAAAACAATGCATTGCCAGTTCACACACACTTTTTCTTCCTTTTTAACACCACACTATGCATTACTATGCACACCACTGCATTATTATTACTGCTATTACCACTAGCGCTGGATGATTTTTTAAGGTTTGGTTTGTGTAAACCATGAAATTCTTTCTCTGGACGGCCTAGTTACGCAACATGAGCCACTGGTCACCCCCTACATAGTGACCTTACAGTCATCCAAGCAGCCAAAACGGGTAGTTAAGTTTTATACTGTGCTCACATTTTCTAACGTCCTTCAAAGTGGGCTGTTCCTTGAGGATACATCCTAGGTAGCTACATGGAAGAACCAAATCGTGTATGCATTTCTCTTCGATGTTCGCATAGTATAGTAGTATACACAGATGGCACCAATTTTCTGTAGACCACAATACGCAAGAATTAATGCATAAGATGCAGGTCAATGTAGACAGGTCAGTGGCTTCGTACGAAATTCTGATGAAACTATCAGCATGTCATATTGCTCACTTCTCCACCACCGCTTCTCCTTGTTAATTTTTTCTCTCTCCTTAATTTTAACCCTGATCATTTAAAGTCTATCAATAAATTGGTTCCGGGACTGCGCGAAGTAGCAGAATTAATCGCGAGACGCACCAGGGCAACTAGACGAAGTACCTATAAAAAGGTTTACAATCAAGCAATCTAATTAGGTGCACATTTCCCCTATAGAGCCCTGATATTCCCTAGACTCGACGTCGTCGTCGTCGTCACCAGGTCTGGCGCATTATGACATGCACATCGATGACACGTTATACCTCTCAACCTGCAAATCGACTCCCGGGTTGATTTCCCCAGTCCAATTCATCAAGCCCGGGCTATCGAAGCATTCCCGCTCTGCCACTACATTTGTAATATCGACAAAAGGCGCGCCCGCAGTCACCTGGGAGACATTGGTCCAAACACGAGCGTTTCAAACAAACCACTCTCCGCGTCAACAAACAGGGCCGGGAACAGGAAACAGGAGTAGAGAAAAGAAGTGCTTGCTACGAATTAGTTCGATCCATTAAATTCAAGGCGACGACCAAGGCGAAGGCAGCGTCGTTTACTTAGGGAAGGAACGAACGCAAACTGAAAGTAACGGCGGAGCACCGAGGGAGCACCTCAAGAAAGCGCCAGGCGAGCGAAACCATCGTCGAGGGATTTGCGCCCTAATTTCAAGGAGTTTGTTTTCGCTGTGTCCTAAGCATGTTAGCAGGGCTTTTCCAGCGCAGCATATCCGGAAGGGAAGAGTTTATACGTCGAAGAAAGAGATTGGGGGAGCAAGCAGGTGTTTCAGGGGGTGGGGAGAACCAGTTCCCGTTTACAAACGCTGGGTGCCAAAAACGAAAGGCTTCCTCTACGATTTGTGCTGTGAAGTTACAGGCTATAATCTACGCTTTGTTCTACCACGGGAGCGGCTGAAAGTTTCTGTTCAAGATTATGCCGGATAATAAAATAATTTTCCAAAATCACCTCAGCGGTGTACTCTGGTTATCGCACTTCCGCGGTGGCATACTTCTGGAAAGTAATTAACGTATTAGCATGCATACATATTGTAAGACCTGTTACAGCGACTCAGAAGCGTTATCGAAAAGATTCTTGGCTTTTTGTGCCTTTTAGTGACTCTTGTGTGCTACTCGGCACAGCCACGACTATCATTGGCGAGTTCGTCAGGATAACGTCACGACCGACCAAAAACTGTTTGAAAAGTAACAGTGGCCTAACGTTAGTAGTATAATGGCATTGGAAGTGGTGGAGAGAATAAACACAAAGAAAACAGTCAGCCCACTAGGCGTTACACACTTTTAACAATGCAGTCGTTATATACAAGAAGTGCGTAGCAAAGTCACTAATTTAAATTCACAATCGTCGCTGATATTAACAAAAGGTCGACGTTGCATTTAAGAGAGCATCGTGGTGCGAAACGCAATATAGTGAAAGGAAATAAAACAAACCTAGTAGTGAACAAACAAGCAAGCAACAGACCTACGTAGTCTCGCTTTTCCAAGCGTTCCTGACTGTTTTCATTAGAGATGTCGTTGCTCCTGAAACACTGCATCTTTATTTATTTATCATAGAATTTCCGGGAGATTGCTGCTGTTTAAACGGTGTGTTTAACATTCACTTAAAACAGCACTAACACTTCCTTTCACACGCGGTTATAAAATAAATGAATAAACATCTGGAAATTTAGCGGAAGTTGTGCTGCGCCGTACCCACGACACTCTTTCTCTTTAGAAGGCTTTTTCGCCTTCCTACAGCTTGTATACTGCGGGCGTCAGCAGTACGTGAAAATAGCAAAACCCGGGTGTTGCTGGTACGATGGTAAGCGTATCGTTCATTTGCTACCTTCGTACCAGTATACAGACACGCAACACCAGAAAACAACAACAGGTAAATGGCGACGATGGAGATGGGATGTTTCGTTGCTGCAGAACACAACAAACAGCCATGAAAAAATAAAGAAAAAGCCTTCACAGTACTGCACAGATGACCAGTACGAGTGAGAATATGTGATGTGCGCCTGTGTTTATACTTAGCGAAGCTGTTTAATCCGTTTCCTGTGGCATTCGTGCGTCGTCAAGTCGTCCCGCGAGCGTGACGCGAGTACGGAACACCTACTATTGAGCTATTATGCAAATCGCGCTGCGTTGGTGGACAACGACTTTGGGACCAGAATTTCAAGAGCGCTAGAGTGCATGGCTACCGCACCGTTGAGCATTACGATTGCACTGTGGCGAAGTAGAGTTTCATTTATAGACAGAACTGACTCGTTGAGACTTTTTAGAGACTCGATTCATAGAGAAAGAGAGATTTTATGAAGAAAGACAGATTTCAATTACAGAACAAGTACAATGCGCCTACTATCTTAAAGCGAACATCCTGATTATTGTTAACGGAGATCGCTTTATTGGAACAGAAACAGATCTGCATTACACGTGTATTACAACATGCTGGGGCAGAAGGACAAGAAAAACGAAGAGTAGGACAGGGTTGTTATAGTAGGCAGAAGGGAGAAGTCTGGATCGCTGTCGCTGTTCAACATCCCGACTTGACAACGGCTGTTAAATAACTCCCATATAAGTTCGTAACCGTTCAAACTTCTCTCTGGACAGCGGATTCGTCAGACTGCCCACAAACATACTCAAATATGTGTCGTCCTTGGATTGACCCTTTCGGTCACTGTAATTC
Source organism: Ornithodoros moubata (assembly GCA_029532675.1). Lineage (NCBI taxonomy): Eukaryota > Metazoa > Arthropoda > Arachnida > Ixodida > Argasidae > Ornithodoros > Ornithodoros moubata. The sequence continues at coordinate 7,138 of JARGYV010089805.1, forward strand.
TGATGCGGCTTTGACTGTCTTCATAAAGGGTTAACTTCTTGTGAGGCCTTCACCGCTGCAATGCATTGTGCCACAGTGGACGATAAAGCAGCACAAAGTTGCTTCCTGTTGCACCAGGATATATGTTGTTTTGGCCAAGCTTAAACAAAACTCCAGAAGCGGACTTGCTGTGTACGGTTTTCTCCTCTTCAGTCTCGTTCAATGTAACAGAACTGGCGAAAAACTGTATGGACGCTTTGCCTCACTATGTGCTCAACATAACTAAGAACTCGCTTTAGAGCATTCCAGTTTCTTTGGCATGAGAAATTTTCTCGTCCACACAGCGACGGCAGATCCTGTATCAGGCTGCATCGTGGTCGATATCTGCAGCAGACTCCCACTGTCTGTATTTGTGGTTCGCATTTTAACTTAAGAGAGCTTCCATTAATTTCTCGCTCCACTTGTATCACGAGTAATATGGAACGTCTCGATCCTCAGTTCCGAAATGACGATTCATTTCCACTCACAGTATCTGAATATAGCAATATTGTCCTTCACATGGATAATTAGATCAGTGACGAAAACAAGGACAGACATCTACTTGTTTGTACAAGTCGTGTAGAGGAACGTATGGCTTACCTCTTCTCGAACCATCTTGAGGCAGCACATCGTTCATCTTTGGATTTCAAACTCTCGCTTACTGTTTCGGTTTGTAAGGTGACCTCCTTAGCATACTCATGACCCCTTCCGATACATTCATCCGGACATGACACTATATATATATATTCTTCAACGTCTCCATGAAGAAAAAACTTTCGCTACGACCTCTCTAATGCCTAACTTTCTTCTTATCTTCTTTATTATAGTTATCTCCTGTGCAGCTGCTATTGCAAGAACTGTTCACATATGTTTTGTTTTGCGACTGGTGCAAACGTATCATCCTAGCCAGCGTCATATTTCTGCAAGCCACCTTTAGCAACTAGTCTTGCTTTGTATCTTGCCGTCTTTCCTTCTTTGCCCTACTTCCTCTTCTAGACCTACTTGCACCCTATCAGGGTTCTTACTTACGGTAATGTCGCAAGCTGCCATACATCCTTATCTCTTAGGCGCTCCATTTCGTTATTTGGAGCTTTGATCTAGTTTTCTCTCGCATCTCGGGACATCTGCTGAGTGTCCTGCCATGATACTGGGTCACAGACATCCGCTTATTAAGCCATGTATGACAACCTTTCTTACGGCACACCTCTACTTCCTCTTCTCCTTTCTGACCATTAGCCAGGACGGCGGACGGACTTTACTTCCTCTTCTGTCTTCGCACCTTTACTTGTTCTCGAGGACCATCGTACCTCATCTTCCTCTTCATTTTATTCATCTGGTAGTTCCACAACATTCATATGTCCATCAAAGGCATATCTGCTGTCTATCGCTCTTGGTGTGGTGAAGCTGCAGTGCATTCATTGCGCCTTTTCACGTCCATTTGGTCGTCCCCTAGCAAAGACTTCGATGCGTTCAAAACGCCTGCTTGTTGCTTGGGTTCCTGAACGTCCTAGAAGTAGATTATGAACTCCTCTGAGACTTCTGACATAGGCGTACTTAAACTGCCGTTAAAATTTGTCTTTGCAGAGGTTCCGTCGATTATTACGGACCAACTGCCACTCTCATTTAATTAGTTGTTTGGAAAAAGAATTATGTATCATTTTTGTATTCCGCTGCATCCAACAAAGATTCCTTTGTGGGCACGTTCATACCATGGTTCCTATGAAGCATATGTTCATTTTCCTTTGAGTCAGGTACATATGCTTTATTACCGAAAGTTCTGCGGTGATCAATGTTCAGTTCCTTCCGAGTCTAGAACTCGTATGATATCTTGCTCGTATAGCCTTTGTTGGATGCCTCTTCAGAATGCTGCATGCTGTTGCGATGACTTCGCCCCATTAAGTCTTCGGGACATTAGACTCAAAGAGCATGCTTCCAACATTTCCACAGTGTTCTTCATTGGTGGATTCCGGTTAAGAAAAAAATGGAGACAGTAGTGTTCTCCGTAAAAGCGTGTAGGCCTCCTTCCGAAGTAGTTCCTTCCGAGGTAATGTTCTAACTTTTCTGGAACTTCGTTCTTCGCATGCACTAGGTAACATATGCTGCATCTTGAGTAGTCGCCGATTATCGATATAAAGGATCTCGTTTTCTCGACGTGTAGTGTACGTGTTCAACGCTTTGCCCAGAAAAAAACAAAACAAAAAAGAACGTTGCCGTATTTAACATTGCAGTTGACTTCCTCGAAGGCAACCTTGTGACCTCGCGGGGGCAGTTTCTTCACGATTAAAAGTTTCATTTCATATGCTGACATACAAAACATCCTTCATTTTTATGCATTTCGTCAAAGTTCCAACATCCCGATGCCTTCTGACGCTACTCGGTTACCATTAACCACAATGCTCTCCTCAGTCTTTCCTCCGGAAAATACTAAAGCAATTGTTATGAGTCTTTTTACCTGTGGCTTTGGACTCCAGGCTGCTCCTTCGTCTTTTTTGGCTGTATATACCCAAGCCTGTGTTGCGTATCTTTCTTCCACCCCTGCGCCTTCTGATCATTCATGATTCACTTCTGTGACGGTGCCTAGCGGAGTGGGCTCGGCTGGAACGCCGTGACATGTTTCATGTATGTACAAAAAAGAAAACACACATGATCGGGTGGGCAAAATGCTCGCACCCTGACCAGGCACGTGACAACGACTAGGAGGTCGTGGGATGGAGTCCTACTGTCGGCTCTGCTGTGGTGGCTTTTCCCTGGGTTTTCTCCTCACTATATATAAAGGTATCAGTCGGCACAGTTCTCTTCGAGGTCTCAACGAAGAACATCAAAGGCTTGATATCTTGGATCATTGTCGCTGGCGAGCACATGTTCTTAAAGTATCACTCCAAAGCATATGGGGAGTCACTGAATCACCATTCTACTTGATATGTGATTCGCTCACCTAATTTGTCAAAAACTGTGGGCAACCAATGAGGTCACTAAACGCTATCACACGGAGTAATGATAAGTATCCGTCGTCTTATGCACTCTCCTGTGAGTGTTATAAGTTCTGTTGTCGAGTCTGTATTATAAATTTAACAAGAAACACGTAGTTTTGACATGCACTAATCCTCAAAAGTCAGTCCTGGTTTCGTAGTTGGTTTAGTCATGGTTGAAGAAGCTGTGAGAACCTATTGGGCAAGCAATATAACAAGACAATAACGGCAATTATATGTTGACGATGATGTGGAAAGCTTTTCCACTTTTCAACAAGCAACATAATAATTTCAATGTCCTCGTAACAAACACACAAAACAAATTCAATTAACTGTTACTATGCACAAGTAATTGAAGTAGTATGCAGTAAGTAACTAACCGAACGTTCGGACTGTAATATGGTTATCCGCCTATATCTGAGAACGGAAGTCAACAAATGAAAGGACGCTCGTATGCATATTGCAACGAGTCTACAATTACAAACTTTTCAAATCACTTTTCGCGCAAAAGTGCGCTGCATGCTGCTCTAACCAGACTTCAGGCTTTTAGGTAACAGAAAGCAAACAGACAAACAAATCAAATTAGTTTCAATCAAATTTAGTTAGGAAGCTGGCTCGAAAAGTGCAACTTTTTTTGTCCGAAAGACTATTCCTGCCGCGATTCAACAAGGCGCACCAACTGCAGAGTCTACATCTCCTGCGGAACCGCCTGATACTGTCTGACAATAGACCTGTCATCATCCTACGAGTGTCTGTATGTTGACATGAAACTAAAATTAAATTAATTAATGGATTGAATTTGTAAATATAAGAAAGAAAATTATTTCCCTCATTCCCTTGTATACGTTGTATACGTCAGTGTGTTCATCTGCCACCCGGAAGCGGAAGAGTACACATATGGCTTCTGAGCCGAGAAACCACTACATGTGTCGCTGTTGTGCGATGTTTATGATGTTCTGTGTCTCATATGCTATACGTTTGTTGAGGCGTGTGCTCAATGACTAGGACTCGGGGCACATCTTTTATGAGTGCTGCGTAAACGTGCCTTCCTGCTAAACGCAAGGATGGCGTTGTGACGGCAATACATCCAACTCGGGGTGTCCGGTGTTTATCAGTAACATGGGACAGGCCACTGCACGGGACTTGAAACATGTGACAGAACGTTATGGGCGGAAAATGGAGCCACAGGCAGATTTCATAAACATTTATCTCACTAGTCCTGTCTTATTTCACTGGGGTAGGAAACAAAGAACACGAGTGCTGATTTTGTGCAATATTTGAGTATTTTCTCTGTGTAGGCCTGATGGGACCAATTCTATGAAGTGAGAATATCAGTAAGGTCAATTATCAGTATATTTAGCGTTCAGATATCAGCCCTACTTCCTTGTCATCATGCGGTCCGTCTTCCTCAATGACACTCAGTTCAAGCAGCGTGCATGAACAAAATCAAAACGTTAAACACTGCGAGTAGCATTGCAGACATAAGTGTTGTCATTGCGGACTATGAGACTGAAATGTCAACAATAATTGAAGCGACCGTGCTCCTTTGTTCATTGCATGCTATATTAAGTGTGCAGGGTCACGCCATGCACCCACTGGAAGGTGTTTAAAAACAGTGCAGAAGAATCGACTTCGAATGTCACTAACATAGCAGAATTTCCCACTGCTCCTTCAGGAAGCAAGGCTGCAGCCACAAAGAGGATAATGACGCCGACGAGACACAGCAATGTTGACCTTGAATTTGAAAGTCTGTGGTCCATACGTCGTCGCACTGAACGGAGATTCCGAGGGACTGGGCGTCATCCGGATTACTAGGACGTCTGCAATGTTTGAGGTATAATAGCGAAGCACCTCCAGCATTTGGTTCAGAAGAGCTAAAGAACTTTCTAGCACTCTTATCTCCGATGCTCCAACGGACGTACGTACTCAAGAGCCTGAATGGCCCTGTAGAAGAGCAGAAGCTTTTCAGAGCTCTGGTACTCTGACAAGGCTCTATTAAATAAGCGCCACGGGAAATATTCTGTATAGGCTTCTCACAATTCCTTCGGCGTCGTCTGCTACAGCTACACACAGGAGTTCAGCTCATGATATGATCCGAGCTTAAAACTCGGAGAGGAAGCTCGGGACAGAGATTCGATTGTCTTGTGAGGGATTCGCTGGTGATGTCCCGGCACTAGCCGTTTGAGCCAATCGTGTCATTATATTGGATAGAAATTATGCCCTATCTCACTTGGGCAGTGCGATGGGTCCTGTTGTAGTGGGTGGCGCAACCGGCAGTTTGACATGCTGCAGTCGTACTTGTGTCGCTTATCAACGAATTTTAGACGAAACGTCTGCATCCCTGCAGTCTGAAAAGTATCTCAGGCAGTACCAGTGCTGACACCCATAAAATTTCCCAGAAGGATAACGTCATTTTGACCTGTCCGCCTCACAAGCTGCCCATACAAATTGTCTATGCAAGGGACGAATCAAACGCGCTAGTTACCACACTTTTACATTATCGGCCTTACACTCGGCTGGCAACGCGACACCAGAGGCGTCAGAGAAATAACGAAGCAACGCCACCCCTCGGGCTGTTGAGACACATCGTTACCTTATTCTAAGACACACGTAACTAAACCACAATACGGTATACCAGCCTGAGCTCTGGATCATACGGTGAGAGGTCATGTCCCTGTCATATCAGAGAAAAAAGATATACCACTACATGTTCTATATCAACGCAAACTAAGCCTACTGCTGCCAAAAGTCATGGGGTACTCACTGACATGCGGAGTTCGGAGTCAAGATCCTCAAGCCCGTTTGTTACCCCGAACTGGACATCCAGGGTCCCTCACGTCTCTAGCACACTACTTCCGCCTCAACGGTAGACTCCTATACCATACAAAGGGCCTTAGACTTTATTCGTTCTCGCCCAAAGAGCTGCCGGTGGATAGTATGCAGGGACCCAAAGATCATATTGTAAGTTCTGCAACTTATGATCCGCACAGGCTCTCCATCGTCAGTTCTGGATAACGTCCTTGTCTCGTATACATTTGCAAATACAAAAGGACACGAAATCCAGATGCAACAGAACACCGGTCAACCCGGTGCAGAAAGGAACGCGGTGGACGTTGCCTCACGTGCAGCAACGGCTAGCAGTTAGCGACATATACCCCACTACAGCCGCCGCAGGTCGAGCTCGTCCCAGTTATGTACGAAGGATGCCAATATATTTTACAGAGGCTTATGCTAAGAGCATGATCCCAATACTCAAGAACAATATGAGCATGGCTGTTTGGCATGGCGAAGCTGTGCAAGCTTCGCTTCTCTACAAAACTGACCCCAAGCTATAATTTCGTTAGCCGTCATTCCCGCCAAAATAGATCAATCTCATCGTTCATGTGATCAAATGTCCAATATTGTGGTAGAGTCATCTATAAAATTGGGAAGCGCGTCTCACAGGACTGCAGCGAATGTCACATTATAGAGGACACTGAACACGTTATCTCATCCTGTGGCAAGTACGTGGGCAGTCGAAGGGAGCTGGAAGCGGCACGGCTCATCCGGACAAGTTTCCGGTGACTGGCGAGCGGCGCAGCAAGAGACTGTGCCAGAGCACTGATCAAGTTCCTCAATGATACGGGTCTCTTCAATGTCCTGCATTATGGGAGCTATCTGATATGAACTACGTGAGTCTCTGCATCCTTAAACGGATTGCGACAGTTCATTAGAATCAAAATTACATAACAAAAACCAAAGTTCACGTTTTGAAAATGTTGTGTGCAAAATCGCTCTTTCCAAACCTCATTATTTATAAAGATATCAAATTTCGATTTGTCTGGTTGCTGAACGGCGCCTCAGAATGTACCAGCCAACACTGGTGCTATGACGACAGACCGCGCTGCCTGTTGAAAGGCTAGTGGAGGCACGTGATCAAACTCCGAAAGGAGTTAATGGCCAGAGCGGTGTAGGACGAAGAAGAAGAGTTAAAGAGGAATGCGTGTACGGGCGCACTCAGCATCACCTCATCGTTTCGGTTGTCGCGGCGTCTAGCAACGTGCTGCAGCGAAACTAGCGTCGTCGTCGAGACGCTGCGTTGGAGGGCGCTCCTATTCAACCCGGGCGTCTGCTGTGTTGTTCTCCGTTGTGACGTCATTACCTCGTCAGTTTCGCTATCAGAAAATATTATTTTTCACTGCAAATAAGAAGGACTTTGAAACATGAGGTATATGCGAAGTTCGCAGGGTCCTACTGATTCATTTCGTACATTTATTACATATTGCTTGGAACGATCTGTCGCAACCCCTTTAAGCACAAGGGAAAAGCTAGTGACAGTCAATGAACGTTCGTGATCTGTTAATGAGTTTAGGGACGCCTAGGGACATTTTTGTTAGAGAGTTCTTTGTAAATGATGAGATAGTCCTAACCAGCATTTTTTTCTTATAACACTCGCACAATTGTAAAATTTAGCTTTACTACCTCAGCAAGATTCGCATTATCCTGACAAATATACGGCTGGAGTATTTCTGTTCCGAAACGAAAGCGGCGATATCATCCTCGATGAAAATAGACTTCCTCAATCCTCAACACCCCCCCCCCCTCACCCCTTTCTTTCTTTTCCTTTTTTTCATCCTCGCCAACAACAAAATAGACCTCGAACTCGACTGCAGAATCGCAGTCGAAAAGTAAACCAAGAAAAAATCCGAAATATTAAAGGTGTCCCTCTCTTCTATCAATTCTCGTTTCCAAAAAACGATATCGTCTCATGGTAGAACAGTTCAGATGATCGGGATATTGCGTCCATCATTTTTCTCTTTCCTCCGGCGCTTCCCTTCCTTTTGTCCAACTCGCGCCGAAAGAAATCAACCAAGTATGTCACTTTAAAACCAGCCCCAAAAGTTGTGCGTTGTCGGTATTTTTTTGCACTTTTTCTCCCCTTCGTTGATCTCGCAGATAGATGAGAAAATTAGGCAGTCAGTAGTGAAATGTCCCCGGGCATAACGAGATTTGCCTCCCCTAAATCTTGCCCAAAGATAAATTCTAGACACTGGGCATACACTTTGAGAGCACAGACGACGACTGAAAGGGCTCAGGTATGGCAGTATATGCGTTGTCACCTGTTTTTCTACTATATTTAGCTTGTCATTCGTTTGGCATGATGTATGCGGGCATTTTATGCAGTGAGCGCGGTGCTTATTTCCATAGACACATACAGAGAGATCGGGTTGTCACCAACCCCCGTACGTTAATATGTGGGGCGGGGGTTGGGTGGGAGGACATGATCGTGTTGCTTGGAAGGTACCATACTGCGATGTACGGGTGAAGTGTTCCAGGATTAGTATAAAACTTTCTTTCATTTTCGGTTTCTTTTTAATTTTGACGTCACGTTCGTGTTGTACACCTGACTAGAAGTGTATTTCGCCTGCACTATCGCCGCCATCACGAACTGTCATAACGAGCTGTGACATACACCAAATACACAAAATGATCCTTGTGTAGAGTGACCTAACCTTTTCGCTTCCAGCTGTTACGTAGATTTATCTACAACTCCGCATTGTATGGGGTGCGCGCTATTTTGTGCTCAAGATACGCTAATTTGGTTCGGCTCGTTACTCTGTTTGCAAACGTTATTTGTTTGTTCGTTTTTGCTTTTTAATGAGTATCACTGTCTTTAAGACGAAACGTATCAACCTCTCTTTGTCTACGTGATAATCCAATGTAGTTTACAAGCTGTGTTCCTTTTTATTTACATTGTTAGGAACGCAAACGGGATCAGAAATGTGTCTCCGCACAAACAGGGTATGTTAATTACAGTGTACGATACAATGTCATTCAAATGAAGCCGTCGTACGATTAAAGTGACGCAAAAGACTGCTGCAGAGTCACTGTCTGCTTACAAAGCAGTACTTTTGGCATCGGTGTTAGAAGTATGCCTGTCATGTCTCGGGATCGCATCCAGAAACATTGCACTGTGTTTGAACCACGAAAGTGGGTTATAACTATTGCTCTTTTCTGCAGTAACAAATATTCATCCGAGCATTTACTGACACACGTCGTCGATAACGCGGGGGTAAGTACTATGTTTAGTATAGGGTGGTTATAATTAAAGTGCGCCTACTCGCATCCCTCTAGAGCCCGTTGTAATTACCGTATTGAGGGAAAATTGGGTACGCAGGCAGATCTCGGAGAAGACAATTCCCCAAGTGGCGAACAAATAATGCCAATGTCTGACCCAGGGCGGCACTGAATGCTGTCGCAAAAACTTTATGGCAGTTACAGACGTTCAGTGCACTTGCCATTCATATCAATTACGAGTTGGAAGCGTATGTGGGAACTCTACCATTACTAAAGCTGCCTCCAACTGGCGATCGCATTTACACATCTGCACTTTAGAAATAGATAGCTTGAGATGATTGTCAGAACAGTAGACACCATGACTGGGATCTTTAGTAGCACCTTTTAACTTTTGGCTCTAGTTTTTGAGTGTGAATAGAGACAGAGAATGTAGCACGACATGAAGAACGTTCCTGGGTTCAGAGCAAATGTAACGTATTGGCGCTAAGACGGCCCAATACATCCTGACTGAGCCGTTGTGTATTGACAATGCACGACTAGGCGAAAAGAAAAAGAAAGGAAAGCGAAAATTGTACGCAAATACAGCAAACGTGGATTAGTGCGAACGTGCTGAGTACATAGTAAGTCAGACGGAGTCCAAATCCCAGAATAATTACGCGGCTTAGGCGCGTCTTAAGAGGAAAAGGATTAGGCCTTCCCCCAGGCGTCCGAATGTGCACCAATGTGTCTCAGCTTTCTTTGTAATCACTACCTTTCGTCAGAAGACATAATCCGGCCACTAATCTGTACCTTTCGTGCGTGCAGGTCATTGTTGTCCTGCTGTAGATTGCTGGGCGATATTGACTGCATTTCAGGCGTTCGCTTGGCACTTTCGCACCACCACCGATAATCGCTCAGCTGCACCTTGCAACTTCCGAATAGCCATGTTGTTTTTGCACGGTACAACGACCTCAACGACTATTTTGAACGAATAGAGCTGACTCGCGTTATGAATGCCTCTATGTAGTGGTTTCGCATTTCCCCTAGTTATAGCTGCTCGTGTGTTCACCTTTATTCTACGCCCCCCAACTTCGACTGCCCCTGATTGAAAAGGCGGCGATGTAAGACACCTACCGTTATTCGGCAACATTTTTAGCAGCATTCACTAACGCTGCGAGTAGGAGAGCAAAGTTCTGAAAATGAAACCTATGCGCGCAGAAGGTATAAACAGCAAGCACTGTGGCTGGACAACCTGCATAACATCTCGCTACTTGCATAATGGGCGTTGGCATTTTTCCAACCTCCAAACAGCTGTTTTTTTTTTTTTTTTTTCGCTCTTTTCTTATGAGATTCTAATATTATGTATATATTGTGAAGGACAGGTGACGTTATTGAGGCGGCGATAGTCGACGCAGAACCGTATGCTGCCATCTTTTTCTGTGACTAGGACGACGGGAGAGGCCCACGGGCTGCACGATTCGCGGATGATACCTTTGGAGAGCATGGTGTCCACCTCCTTCGCAATGGTTTGGC